>JAXCLO010000037.1:5645967-5656678 GCA_035583995.1 Arremon aurantiirostris | reverse complement strand
TTTGTTCCTGAGGCCTCTCAGCTTCTCAGGAGGAAAAATCCTAAGGAAAGGATTTTTCAGAAAATATCATGGCTACAGCTTCTTACTTACTCACTCTACTTGTCCCGAACTGAATGCAGAACCACCTAATGTTACCTGATGTATTTGTAGTAACCCTGCCAATCTGTGCGGAAATCTTGCATTTACAATTTTAAATTGTACATTTTGGAGAAGAAGAATCATGCAAACTCAGTAGTTTTCTGTTCCTATGCTATTCCATGACTTCCACATCCCTGCCAAAGACAGAGGAGTTACCCAGTTACTCAATAAACCTGTGCTTAGCTGGCCATTGAAGAATTCTGTGGGTTTGAGTTTGATTTTAATTCAAATACCAACACTGACTATTTTTTCTGTCTGGAATAAGCCAACCTCAGTTGTGCAGTGACCATGGCCCTCAGCTACCATGGGCTGAGCTGACCTTGAGCATCCCCTGAGCAGCAGCAGGAGTTTCTCAGCTGTGGCTGCCCAGGGCTCTCCTCACCAGTGCTGCCCTCAAGGCCCCTTTTCCCCCTGCAGGAACTGCACCAGATAAATCTGAGAAACAAAATAAGAAAGTTGGTGTTGGCTGCACTGAGTAATGTTCTCTTTGCAGTGCTCTCATTTGGAGTGCGGTGCTGATGGCAGATGGGAGGTGGATGAGTTATTGTTGTCAGATTATTTTTTCAGTTAATGATTATGCAGTGCTTTGAAGAACTAAAGTGCTATATCACTGTTAAGTATTATTATTATTCAGTTCCCAAAAGATCACAGAGCAGATAAGGTTTTCATGATATTTTTCCCTTGGATTTTTTACTAGTGTGGTTGAAGCAGAATATGAACAGGCTCTTTGGCTGTGGCAGTTTAAATGTGTGTGATTTAAAAAAAGATTAGATGTGATGTTTCTAACTATCTCATTCAAACTCATTCCAAAACACTTCATCTTCTGAGTGAAACAGTTCTCCTGCCTGAAAATTAATCCAAAACAAGATTCTGTGCTAGCTGTGAAGAGCTGGATTGAGCTAATTCATTTGTTGGGTCCAATCCATCCATACAAATGTGTGTAATACAGATCCTGCTTCTCGTGTCATTGCCTCCTTGAGACTATGCAAGCCCTGCACTGGTTTATCATCTTTAATAAAAATTGAGGCACTGATTTCTGAAGCTAGAAGCAAGACAGGGAGAATAATAAAACTGTAGAGCTAGATTATTTATGAATTTCAACACCTGTAGGTTTTTTCTTCCCCCAAAAAGGATGAAATTGTACTCTTCTATAGTTCTGCCCCTAGTAGACATCACATTACACTGCATCCCTCATCAATATTTGTTAACTTTAACCTTGCATTATGATCTTCTATCCAAATCCCCTGGTTTTCAGAGGTAGAGCCAAACCCATATTTGGGTTCTTTGTTCCCTTTCTGGAATGCTTTGGCAATAGCAGTTCATGTTCATGTATTTTGCCTCCTAGGTTTGAAGCCACATAGCTAAAATAAATTTTCAGTGAGATTTGTTGCAGAATTGAGCCAAGAGGAGCAGTTGCTTTGACTCTGAGGGAGACTTTGATTCATTGATTTGAGTCAGTGCATGCAGTATGTGAAGGATCTTTTATTTGGACACCAAGTACAAGTGAAGTTAATTTTGGATGTGCTGTTATCTCCTGCTGCAGAGTGGGAGGTGGGTGATGCCCAGCTTCTTACTATGTTGTTTGCTCCTGGTTGAAAAATACCAATTTTCAACACATATGGTTAAAGTTTAAGTTCTGATGAAGTTTCAGTGCTTGACAAAATTCTGTCAATTTTAATAAATTTTATTTTAGAAAGAGGAAAATATTTCTGTGAGGAGAAATGGGAAACATTTTTTGGTTGGTGTTGTTCTTTTGGAGAGTAAAAGCTTTAAATTGTGCTATTGATTTATCATATTGAAATTTTTAAATGCTAGTAATTCACTTATACTATGGGAAAAATTCCTTTGACATTTTCTTTCATAGAAAAGAATGGTATCTTCATGACCTAGATTTCTTTGGCACAGCTGTTCCTTCAGAATGAAACTTGTTACTACCTACCAAAAAAATAGGAGATTTCTTTTAAAAAGACCCATTCTCTTCAGTGACAGTTATGTTTTCTGGCTCAAATTCATTATATAAAAAAATTCTCTTGTGCTGTAAGGTTTTGGGAGCACTGGCAGAGACAGATGGGAGAGTTCTTGGGGATGTTCATAATAAACAGAACCCACTCCTGAGCATTCTGTTGCAGCTGCCCCTGCTCGAAGATTGGGGTGGAAATGTAGATGCCATGTCCAGCCTTAAATATATTTGAATATGTAGTCAATTCTTCTGAGTTTTTCTAAAATAGATAACATTTGACACTGGGAGAAGCATTTAAAGAGGGAGAATACTACACTTATTTTTGGGTTTGGCTTGGCTTGTAGTGGATCTTGTTCCATTTCTCACTTTTTACCCTGTTCAAGTATCATGGTTAGTTGTGCTGTTGATCTTAATTGAAAGTCCTACAAAAATAATATTTTGAGTGCCTAGAGCAAAGGAGCTGGGTGAATGAAAAGATTATTAAAGATTTAGATCTGGAATAGCCCAGGATCCTTTAGACAATGCAGTGGTCAGGACAAAAGGTGGGAAATGAGTTCTTTGAGACAAAATTTTCCTAGAAGATATTGTTGAACTATTTCTTTTCAAAAATGTGGTGGCACAAGTGAATGTGCAATTTAAATAAGCTGAACTGCAGATAAAGCAGCAAGGTTCTAAACAGATCAAATTTGCAAGTGGGTTTCAATGTATTTTATGCCTTGGGAATACCAAACTACCAAACAGCCTGATATGCTAATACTGTGCAACAATTGCTTTTCCTATTTTAGTGTTTCCACACTCACTACATTGCCAGCTAACTTCTGGCATGTGAAGAAAAAAGTGAATTTGTCATTAAAGACTGAAACTTGTCCCTAAATTCTAAATGTAATATAACTGCAGGCAGGTTGAACTGGATATTGTACAATGCATCCTCCACTGATTAATTTGTCTAATCTAATTCTGTCGGATCTGGTACCTGACTGATTTAACACTGCAGGCCTGAGTTAATAAAGTCTTCAGGGAATTGGACACTGTGCTGGTTTTAACCAGTCTTATTTGGAGGAGTAAAAGGGGACAATGTATGTCCTTATACATTGGGACCTCGGTAATAAGTTGCAGTAGTCCATGTTTCTACTGTTAGCGTTAATGTAGTTAGTTTTGGTATTATTAGAAGAGCAATTAACACCTGGTGATATGATCAGAGATAGTATCAGAGAGGAGGAAAGCAATTTCACACTCAAGTTCAGCTTAGACTTTTATTTCTGAAACAAAAACTGTGTACACACCACAGTTGTGGCATTCTATTTCTAAATGTGACTTTACTCATGATAAAACTGCAATTACTCTAAATAATGCTTACATTACAACCCAGTGGGAATAAACATGCACTCAGTGTGAGGGATACTCCCTGGGACAGGGTGATCCAGGCAGATCTGCTCTCAAATCCTATTTTTGAGAGGTTTAGTTTTAACAACACTGCAGAAAACAATTGTAACCTTGGAAAAAGATCATGAATGAGTCATGGCTGTGAAAACTTTTAGGAAATATTGTCTCAGATCTGAAGTGACATTCACATATGAACACTTCACATGTTCATGTGGAAACCCCTTTTGTATCCATTCTGAGTATTCCAGCAATAAAGTGTGAATACAAGTAACACAGTGATGAGTAAGGGGAAGACCTGGCAGTGGAAACTGGCTGGATGCAGATACACTACATGTAAATTCTGAGTGTTGGTGGTATGTTTTGGCAAGTAATGTGTAATTGCTTGTAGACAACTGAGAAACTGATAGCACATGGATCGCTTACCGTGACCATGTAGTAAAAAGTGGGGTGGAAAGCTGAGAGCAGTAATTGAGACTTGCCTTTGAGTTCTGTCCCTCTTTCTGTGTGGAATTTCATATTTCACTGGGGATCCCTGACATGCTGTTCCTGACCAGGGTTGTACTTTGATGCACAAGCTGTGGTTGGGATCACCAGATGCAGTCAGGCACTGTGCAGATGGGATTTGTCACCTGTGCAGGGCCCTTGTGAAATACTGAAGTCCTGTTTGAAGAAGTCTAGACAAACAAAATTATGGAGATTGAGGAAAAAAGTCATGGGTCAAATAGAGGGGGAAATGTTTTAATTTTGTCTCTCAGATAAATGGGACTCTCCACTATTTCTGGTCAACGTCTCCAGTATTATTTCTGGAAGTAACGTTAAGTGACTCCTTGCTGCATATTGTGAGGTGTCATGGAGAAATGAGATTTATCACCATCCATGGGCTGAAAAGCTTGGATGCACTAATGTGCCCAATCTTTTCATGTTACCTGTAGTCCAGAAGACAAACAACTTTTTATTTTCTAAGCTGAAGCTTTTTTTTGTTACAGCTCAAATTTTGGCTTGGTGTTGGATTTTGTTTGCTTGTTTGCTTTGTTTTGTTTGGTTTTTTGTTTGTTTAAAAATAGTGAAGTCTGTTTAGAATAACTTTTCCAATTGGTTTGAAGGTAAACAGTACCAATACTTCCTGATAAAATTGCACCCTCTCACTTTTTGGTCTCAGCTGAGACAGAAAACTGCCAAAAACCAAGGAGGAAACCTCCAAGACGTAAAACTGTTTCCTCTTCCAGTGTGACAAATAATTACAGAGTGCTGATTGTCCAGCTAAACCCCTGAAGCTCTGGCCCCTGTGCCCTTGATAAGGTAATCCTACAGGCTGTGTATAATGGCCTGGGCTAATACCAGTGTGGAGGTGTGGGGACTAAGCTGCTTAGGGCACGCTCCGGCTTTTGTTCTGTGCCGGTGTTGCCTCCGGAGCCGCGGGCTGTGACAGCTCTGGGGACTCTGCAGGGCTGATCTGCAGCAGTGCACAGCTCCCAGGGTCTCTGTGTGTCTGTGGGATTTGTTTTCTCTGCTTTTACACCCCAAACTTGTAGCACAGCCCTCCCAAAAATACCCAAACATATTTTCACTGTGAATTGACAGTGATTATTTCCTTTTGTATTTATTTATCTATTTTAGCAAGGACTCAATTTCATTTTTCCCTTCAATTTAGGTTTTCTCCCTGCTAGAAATACCTTCTTGGTGTTTTCTTCCCTTTATCATGGTCAAAAGAGTGTTGCCTAAACTCTGTCTCATACTCTTGAAAATGTCTGAATAGGCTTTTAATGTAGACATTTAGGTTTGCTTCAGAAAAAAAAAAAAACAAAAAAAAAAAAACCACCCAGCCCTAAGTGAAATTAAGCATTTAGTAGGACTTTTTGTGATGATTTAAAAGAGCTACTGGACATAAAAAATAAATTACAAGTAATGAAACATGGCACAACAGATTTTCTTAATGCATTCATCTACTACTTATGTAATATTGCTGTGCAGAGTCTGTTTTTGACAGTTCTCCACAGAGGAAAAAAGGCTCCTCAAACACTTCCCCAGCAAATAAAAAAAGAGTTCACATGAAAAAATAAAATATTGCTCCCATTGACCACTAGGTGATAGCCTTGCTCAATTTATTCATTTTATCAAGGTCATTTATATAAGGATTAAAAATGTTTCACACTGAAGCTCTTAAAGAATTGGATTCATGAAAAATAAATCTTTTCTTTCCTGAACATCAAACCCAACTTTACTGTTTTCCTGGTTTATAAATATTTATGAGTCATAACACAACCTTTTCCATTGCTATATTGGATTTATTTTGCTATGATGACTCCCCAACAAACACACAACAGTGCACACTAAATGCACATATACTCATCTTATTAGTCTGCCTCAATGACACCAGTGCAGTTAAGACTGTTGGGTTTTGGTGTAGACTGAAGTGTTGACTTTTTAATTTTAATTTTTATCATTATTAGTCTTCATAACCAAGAACTCTAAAATATTTTTCCTGATGTTGCTGGCTTCATCTATTATTTAAACGGCTTTTTTTTAACAAAGTAATTCCCAATCTTTTTGTGTCTCAGTGTCTTGATATATCAAAAATATTTTGATTTTATGAAAGGATTTTCTCAAATCAGGCTAGAAAAACCCAAAATATAACTTAGTTAATAATTGAAGCATTGAGTCTTCAAAATATTGAAATTCTTTCTGGAGAAGTTATTAAGATGTCTCAAGACGTGACCAGCAATAGCCTTTGCAGGTTTATTAAGTTAAGAAATATCCAACATTATAGTACTGAGGCAAAACCAGGAACTTTGAAGGAATTTTCTTTGATCCAGTAATACATTAATATGTTTGGTATTATTTTATTAATTCTTACAATATTGTATCTCTATCTTCATATTTTTGAGGAGTAATAAAGACTTTGTGATGATTTCTTTTCTAGAGTAAGAAAAGGGTAAATACCTGTGAATGAATCCTTTGAATTGCCTTCAGTACAGCTGTAGTGTCTCTGTGTCTTTGCTTGGATGTGCTGACAGTCTGACATTGAAAAGTGCCTCTCCACATTGCCTGCCCTTACTTTCATGCCAGAAATCTTTAGCAAAGGTGAGTATAGAATAAACCAATTCTATGGAAATATTATGCATACCACTGTAGTGCTAGAAATGGAAGCAGGACTCCAGAGAACATGCTGAAATCCATATTCTATGAAAATGTGTCTTTGAAAATTTGCATTGTTCAGGTTTCATTTATTTGTAAATCATCTGCTGAATGCTCACACCAGGATCTTCTTAGCTTTGCCAGAACTCAACTGCCACTTTTGTAAAATCATTTCACATTCTTTCCTGTGAAGCTCTGGGCATTTAGGGCCCAGGAACTGGGTGGAATTTTTGGAAGGATTGTCATGATCCAGATGATCCATTAATGATATCTGCATCCCTGTTCCAGTCCTGGCAGCAGTTACTCTTCCGTCTCCTATCAGTCTGTTCCAAAAGACAACCAAATCTGCTCTGAAGTTAACTTTTATTGCTGCCTTGTGATCGGAGTGCTCTTGCCTGATGCGTTGACAAATGGATGTTGAAATCAGGGAAAGTTGTCTTACCTGGCCTTGATGAGAATACAGAGTACTTTGCCTTACTTTGGGGAACTGACTTCACTGAGACCAAGATTCAAAAGACATTTAATCCTGTCTGCCTGGGGTCAATAGTAAGTTTTCCTGACTCCTAATCTTATTTAGAATTAGGAAGAAAGAAGAGTTATCATGGTTAAAAAAAAAAAACAAAAAACAAAGAAAATCAAAACAAAACCCAAAACTAACCCTGAAACAAAACATCCTGTTAATTGTATTCCAGAGGAGAGTGTGTGATGAGTTTTAATGTGTAGTTCATGAGGTCATTTTCTTTAGGCATAGTCAGGTCCTTCTCTTCTGTCAAAACCATTCCCTTTTGTCAGGCACGGCCATCCCAAAGCAGAGCTGTATTTGTGACATCTGATCCTCCCCTGCCCTTGCTTCCTTTGCCTCATTGTCCATAATAGTTCACCCCACTTCAAAAAGAGAGCACAGAAGATTGATGGAATTTGGAACTTCTGGGAGGAGGCAGCTGGAACTAGCTGTGTCCAGACATGGAACAAATTGGGAACAAGGGTTGATGAATTTGAATTAATTGAGAGGGTCAGAGAAGGAAAACAAAGAAGAAACAAAGAGCGCTGTCAATTTTTGTCTTGGAAGAATGTTAGCCTGATGTCAAGGCCATCTACAACCCATCAGTGTGTTCAGACTTGAGCCAGGAGTAGATAGGAGAAGGCAAAAGCAACAAAAAGTAAGGAAGAAGGCAAAATATTGCTGTGGCTCCTTGTGAGGACTCAGGAGAAAGGAACATGTGCAGCCCTGGATGGTGAGGCAGTCTCTGATGAGCAGCTGGAAGAATGCTAAGTGGCATCTGCAGTTATGATACATTCCCATGTACCACATTCTTTTAGAATAGAGCTCATTCAGATATAGGCTGATGACTGATCTCAAACTTGACCTTTCTCTTTTTTCTGTTTTTTCTTTTTAATATTTTCCTTCCATTTCCTACTGGTTACCTCAAACCCAGCAGGCACTGGAGAGTATTGAGTAATGCTGTGTCAGTAAAACTGCTGAACCTTGGGCCAGTGCTGTGATTTCTCATGTTTAGCTGGCTGAAATTTCATTTTCTAGTATTACTGGATGGTTAACTTTACTAGGTTTTGTATTTGTGTCTGTAATAGGCATTTTGTTTTTAATGAGGGGGAAAGGAATACATGCTGCTACTTACAGAGCAGGTTTGAGCTCAGATGGGGAGATACCAGGGGTTTTGCTGTCATCCTTCATAATTGCATTTTGTAGAACACTCATGAGAATGAATGAGCTTTTGGTACTTCCTGTACAAGTCATATTTCCATGCATTTTCCCTGGTCCCATGCTACTGTCAGCTGTACTTATTCTTTTAGTTATTAGGAAGAAAAGACTAATAAATTATATCCTAGTAGAGAAACAGGGCTCAAATCCAAGCCTAATTTAGAATTAATCAAGATTTTGACTGGAAGTGTTCTGTAGCCATGCAATAACTATTTGTGTAATAAATTTAAAAATGTCCTAGAAATGAGTGACTTAGTTGCAGCAGTAAGTACAGAAAGGCAGCAGGTAGTAAGGATGACATGGTGAATTAGTATTACTCAAGGTGTTAAAATTGTGAGGGGTTTGGAGCACAATATATGGAGAGACACTGGAAGAACTGAGTCTCTTCTAAGGAAAGACTTTGGGGAGGATCCCATTGCTGTTTGCAATTACTCAAAAGGATTTATAGAGAAGATGAGACTCCTGGAGGGGTGTAGCAAAAAGGCAGAGGAGGTCAGATATAAGCTAGAACAAGAGAAATTGCACTTAAATGTGAGGGGAGAGGGGAAGATCACAAAGTGATGTGAGTCAGTCACTGGAGCTTAAAAAAATGTTTGGGTGATTTCCATCCACAGACATGTTCAGAACTCTGCTGGATAGACAGTAATGTAGTCTTGCCTTGGTTTAAACTTGAGATGGTGTCTAGAAATTCTTTGAAATCTAAATCAGTCTGATTCTACTGTCCTAGAGAGTGGGATTATCCTGGTTCTTGCTGTACCTCCTGGCACAGTGACAGTGCCCATAGCAACCTACAGTGACTTGCAGAATTCCAGCTCCTGTCAGGCTGAGAAAGGTGGAGGTTCTGAAGGGCTCAGCAGAGCAGGACATGCACAGGGGTTGCACTGCTCCTGTGAAATGCAGTGCCCTGAGAGCTTTCTGCCCTGCACAGGGTGAGCAGCACAGTGGGTTCCTGTCCCACCTCACATCTGAAGAGTGGGGGACACAGTGGCACCAAACCCTCTGCAGGTGCTTTGCAGCACCTCTGGATGGGCTGTGTGGGTTTCTGGGCTCAGCAGAAGCTGGCTGCAGGTTGGTGCAGGCTGTGGAGCAATGCTGGGGTCCATGTGGGGCTGCACTCCCACTGCTGCTCCTTGAACTGCCCAACCACAGCCATTGGCAGTGCCAGCCCCACTTCTCTGCTGTGTGTTCAAGGGAAACTGAAAGTGTTCATCTTCCTGCAGGGCTTGTCTAAGGGGCAGACAATTTGTATGGATCCTGTGAGAAGTGAGTTGATATTTTGGAATTAGGTAAACCAGCTTAGAAGAGGCCAGCCACCTTCAGAAGAGATGGTGTGGCTTTTAGAACTTCTTTGTTAGAAAAAAATTAATGACTGCAATGCTCCTTATAGCAACATTTTCATTTTTGGTGAGTGCCATGCTTTATTTTTATGTGTATATCACTTTTAGTTTAGATTCTAATTACAGTATGCATGCAGCTAATAGAAATCTGAAGCTACCAAGTGTTTCAGATTTTCTCAGTTTTCTGAGTACATTCCACCCCACTGAAGCTGCACAGAAGCTTTCCTGTCATTTTCAACTCTAATACAAACAAAAGTAATTTCTCTGCTTCAACAGATTTAAAAAATAATGATACTGCACTTGAATAAGATAATCTATTTCTTTTAACTAGTGTGTCAAAAGAAGTACTGATCTTTTGTGTTATCCACATCCACCCAAATGTCTGACATGTGTCCAAAGGAATCTTAAAGAACAAAAATGCTTTTTAGAGACTGAATTCATTTTTCAAAGATAGAGTACTCATTTAGGGGAAGACATACCACACTTAACCCAATCTTTTGAACTGCCATCCTTATCTTAATATTGCTTAAGTCATGATGTTAATGTAGGATGCTTATGATAGAAGCATATATGTATTAGTTTCTGGAGGATTTGATATCTTCTCCTTGAATGATTCAAATTATTTGCCTTTATACTGAGACTATGAAAACAATATTGAATTTAACAGTAAATTAGTGAAGTATAGACATTCTTATCTTTTCGGCGGAGTTTTTATCTGAAAATTGAGATGTGAATGATACAGGAGGTAACAGCTCCTTTGTAATTTTTTTACTCTCAGTGCACTAAGGTTGTTTTCTCATAACTGATTCAACTAGGGCTTTATATTTCTTAATTTGTAAAAATTTGTAAAAGCTACAACAACTTTTTTACACCAAATGTTTGCAAATAAATAGAATATCATAAAGCTTTCACAGCTTTGCCCCTTTCCCCAGAACTGGCAAAAAAACCACTCCTGCTTGGTACTAGGTTGTAGGGGGATAGAATAGAAGAAAATAAAGATAGTGTAGAAAGTAATCTTACCCCTAAGGAGTTGCAGCT
>JAXCLO010000037.1:5587548-5639474 GCA_035583995.1 Arremon aurantiirostris | reverse complement strand
GAGAGGAGAGGAGAGGAGAGGAGAGGAGAGGAGAGGAGAGGAGAGGAGAGAGAAGCTCTGCAGACACCAGGGTCAGTGGAAAAGGAGGGGGAAGAGGTGCTCACCCCACCACACTTTTGAAAGGCCAAGAAGTGCCTCTCTGCATGTTAGGGCACCCGAATCCCTCTGCAGAGTTTTACATTTCATTACCCTTCCCCTGCTCCTGTGGGCAGCCCATGGGACTCCCAGCCAGGCTGGTGGCCAAGGTCAGCACAGGAGTGACCAGTGCTGAGGGCAGTAAAGCAATCTGGGCTGCTGGCAGGACACAAGGAATCCCAGGAGGGTAACAGGGCTCCTGTTTGTCTGTCCTGTGCCTGTTAACCTCTGAGGGTAAATGGTCTCTGTTTCACTTAATGCAATAGCTTTGCTGCCAGTCTCTGCCCATACACTTTAGGCCAAGTAGTCTAACAATAAATGTATCCTACATACACTTTGTTGTGATTTTAGTCTGCCTTTCCAAATTTCTCTCTTTTTTCGTGCTTTATCCATTCCAAGCTTAAATAAAGGCAAAGCCCAGAGCCCAAGAATCGAGTGGTGACTGAGATGGGGGCTGTGAAAAGGAATACAGAGGGAGAAGAGCTATAAATGGAATCAGGGAAGCATGGCTTGGGGTGATTAATGAGCTTACTGTGACGAGTGCTTACTATAAACAGCAGGTAGAGGAGCAAAGCCAGCAGCAGAAAGTGCTCAGGAGCACAGGAGGTGAAGCCATGGCCCCACACATCAGCAGGGACCCTCCTCAGTGGGGCTTTGGGGGTATTCAGCAGCATTCATAGAACCATTGGGGAACAGCGTGCATCCTTGTGGGAACCTGGGAGAAAAGAGGAATTTTTAAAAAATACTATTCCATTACTAGTGGCAAAACAGCAAAGTCCTGGCTGAAGGTACAGGTAGCAAGTGCCTGTGCTTTTACCCTCTTCTATGGGATTTTCCCCTAGCAGTGGGTATCCCTGGTGCCCACCCTGCCTGCCAGGTTTGCAGGTGCCTGGCACACAGGGCAGCCCCAGGGGGGTGGAAAGAAAAGGACACTGGAAAGACTGAGGGACTAATGATCAGGGGAAATGCAGTGCAGTTTCGAGCAGCTGTCCTGCAGCATTCAATAGGATCCCAGCATTATCATTCCCAAGGATAAATGTGCAAATGGAGTCTCTGAAATCCTCTCGCTGGTTTACGAACAGAAAAACACAAGCAAAGAAAAAGTTTCAATGGAAAACAAAACCAAAATCCTCCCCCCACAAAAATTGATGCTTTTTGATATTATATTGCAATGAAACTGAAACTTCCTCCTTGTTCTCTGTTCCATGATCCATTGATCCATCCCTCTTAGGAAAGCTCAGACTACTGTCAAGTTGTGAGAAAATGGAGAATAGGCAAAATTGGAATTCCAGAGGTGGATAGTTATGGATAAACTCAATGCAGATTTTTTTATAAATAAACTGGCCAAGACTGAATTATTGTTAAAACAAAATATCAATTTTAAACAGTGAAAATAGAAGCTGTATAAACCAAGCTACTCAGAGTCTTCAAAGACAACTACTGGGTTACTCAACACAGCGAGCTCTATGAATAACTCCAGCCCACTCCAGCTTGATTTTCCCTTGTTCCAGGTGCAGAAAAGTTTCCAGTGCTTGCGGCAACCAACTCAGCTCACTTTGTTCTTGCTGGGCAGTTTTTGCAGCAGTGCAGAGCAGATGCAATGGGGGTCAGGATCTGATCCCCCACATGCATGGTTTTAAAGATTATCATTCAGCAGAAGCCACTGTGAGAAAGAAAAAATGCCAAGTCCAGAGCCTGAGTTATTTCTGTGGCCCAGAATGCTAACAAACATAATATTTTATTTGGCTGGTTATAGAAAACATGTGGCAAAGCCTCCATTTTTGGGGAAGGTTTGTCCTGCAGCACAAAAAGGAAAGAAAAATAACTGAACTTTATTCTGCCTGTGCTCGTCTCTGCAATGCTTATCCTTGCACCCACACAAGCTGCTCTCTGAATTTTAATTCTGGATACAGATGATAACTCTGTTTACTCTGCAGAAATACCAACAAGGTCCCAATCAAAGATTAACATCAAGATCTGCAGGGTGGGTGCAAACAGGAAAGAATCCCCACAAAAAGTTTATACTCCAAGCAACAGTGGGAAGGTTCAAGATGATCAGTTATTTAAAAGGACATGAAAAGTAGCGAGTACAGGACAGATTTGAGCAGCAAAACACATTCCCCAGTGTGTTCAGCATCAGCAAGAAAATTGTTCAGTGCTCAGGTGTCTTAGACCTGAGTACAAGGCTACAGGACCTTGTGGGGCTTTGTATTTAAAGTTCCATTTCCAATTCTGACCTAGCATCAGGCCCCAAATATGGTCTTTGCTTGTAATCAAACAAACAAACAAATGAACAAACACCCCAAACCAACCCAACAAAAAAGGAACAATTACCCATTTACCCACCAGAAACTTTTCACTTGTCAGTGAGCTCCTCCAGCATTTGAAGGGGAGCCAAGGGGTGAGAGACATTACAGTGCCCAGGAGGAGCACAACAAGAGGGTTGTTTGCTGTTTTCCCCATCCTGGCAGCTGTTCCTGATGTCCCCAAACCTGTACTAAACTTTCCTTAAGGACGTTGTACAAAGGGAAGGGTCCCTATCCCAGCAGGGCTAGGAGGGTTTAAGCTGCCAGTTCTGCCAGCTGGGTGAGTATGAGTCCACTGCAGGCACAGGAGGGGAGGCTCAGGCTCCCATCCTTCCCTCAGGAAGGCTGATGCTGTGCCAGCACACACAAAGGGTGCACACACATGTGTTCTGTACTGGCTCAGCTCCAGGGATGCTTATTTCCAGCTGAGGAGCTGTATCAAGCACAGCAGGAGATAACCTTTCCAGCCTTTCCATCTGTTCCTGCAGACAAAATGGCACAATAAAGATGTTTCAAACACCTCCAAGCAGGTGGAGGGTTATGAAGTTGGGTCAGTGATAGCCATTGCCCCACTTCCTTCATCAGGGGCAAATCCTTTAGCTGTTCCCTACAGCCTCTCCTCACCTGAGCCCCCACAGGACCTACAGCTCACCTCCTCCTCTTCCCTGGACACTGAGCAGCTGCCCCCAAGCTCCTCTGTCCATCAGTGAGGGACAAGCCCTCTGTTTGGGAGCCCTGCAGCCAGCCCAGCCCATCCTCGGTGGGTTTGCTCTCCAGGGCTGTCCCCTGAGCTGGGAGCTGTGACTGAGCCTGGGCCCGCTGCCACCCAGCTGCTGGCACTTGGCACTGGGCTGTGTGACTCAGGCTGGCAGCAGCCCTTGCAGATGCCTTCCCCTGATTTATATCTGCAAGGGATCCTTTGTGTTCAGGCCCTATTGTTGGCATGCCAGCCTCACTGTAGAAATCTGGAGTTAATAAACTCCACTTTGCGAGCCCAGCAGCTCAATCCAGCTTTGTAGGGCTGGCAGTGCTCACTCCTGCTCCATCAGCACGGCTGCTGATGCCTTTACCTTGCAAAAATCCTGGGATTTCACACATGGGCAATCCCAGGGAAACCCCAGGGTCACAGTGCCTGGTAGTCTGCCTCTGTCTTGCTCCATCTCTTTACCCCTTTTGGAGCTTATGCTCTTGCAGCCCCACCCCTAACTGCAGGAAGCCTTGGCACCAGCAAGTTGAGGTCCCCCAGAGAAACCAGACAATTTCAAAAAAAAGAAAAAAAATATAAAGACAACAGATAGATGTGTGAGTTCATTTATGGAACTGTACAAATAGTGGCACCATCTCTACCCCTCCCCAAAACTGTGACATTTTACAGAGGGCAGAGGGACTCACACACGGCACTGCAGCCTTTCTTCCACGGCAGATTTGGGGCTTGTTTGTTACCAGTCCAAAAGGGTGGAAGCAACTTTCACTTCTCAGCAATCCCATGGGACAGGTGTGCTCTGGAGCTGGCTACATTCCAGCAGAGTGATTCACTGACTTCAAGCCACATTTTTGGTTTGTGTAAGCTGGACTGACATCAGTGGAGCTGCACCAGCTGACATCAGCCCAAGCACACGGCTCCACGTTCTCAGGGAAGGGAGCTCACTTCTGGAAGGTTTGGAGCAGCTCCTCAGTGCTGCAGGCTGGATGCCCCTACAGACAATGAGCCCTGCCTGGGGGGATGTGGGAAGGTGCAGAAATCCAGGAAGGCTCTTTGGCTTTGTGTTACTCTGGAGAAGAAATGAGGCAGTTCTCCTCACCGTGATTGACAATGGGGAAACAAGAGGAAACAAAATAAAACAAAATAAAACACTTTAGGACTGAACCTGGGAGCTGAGGCTGGGAGAGAGCTGGAGCAGGCTCCAGAGAGCCCGTGGTGCACAGGGAACAGTGGGATCACACTGTGACACTCATCATCCCCATGGGACATACACAGGGTGTCAACAGCTTTTCTTGGGAAGAACTGAAAGGATTAAAGCACTTCCATTCCTCCACCCAGAGGAAAACGGGCAAATACAGGACAGCCATGTGTGACTGTAATAAACACTTCAATGCTGGTCCTGTGCAGTGCTGGGCAGGTGAAGGGATGTGTGCAGCCCCTGCCCTGCTCCTGCCAAACTAACCAAGGCTAAGCAGGGCTCACAGCCATCCTCTCCCCAGCCCTTTGTGGAGATTTGCTCCTCAGCAAATCCCTCTTCCAAAAACTGACAAAAATCTACGCATTGAGAAGCTTGGTAATCGCTGTGAGAATTAGGCAGAGCCACAGAGCGATGCTGTACATTAAATATTGTGATTGTCTGCAGGAGCATTCACACAGGGACAAGCAGCTAGCTCCCTTTACAAACCAGGGTTCAGCAGAAGTAACTCCAACTTACAGCAGGAGAGCATGAACCACAGAGATCAAAGGCTGCTGCTGTTACAATAAAACATAGGCAAGTACTGTAAGCACCTTAAGAAACATTTTGGCAGAATTTGGGCACCCTGTTTGGAAACTGCAGTCTGGGAGCTCCATATTCCCACTCTGTCGCTGCCTAGCCCTGGAGGTGCCTGAACTTGCCCACTGCCTCCTGCTTTGAGTCACTGGATGGCTGTGAAGCTGCTCCCAGGTGTGCTCAGAGCTGCTCCCATCCAAACATCTCCCTCCAGCTCTCAGGTGACGCTGCCATGCTCTGGCAGCAGGGCTGGCAGTGCTGTCCCATCCCCAGCAGGACCCAGCCAGGGGGCTGCAGCAGGAGCAGCACAGGCCCCAGGGAGAGCCTTTTGCTGCAGCAGCACCAGAGGCTGGGCTGACCCTGGGAGCATCCCTGTGCTGTGCCTGGAACATCCCTGTGCTGTCCCTGGAACATCCCTGTGCTGTCCCTGGGAACATCCCTGTGCTGTCCCTGGAACATCCCTGTGCTGTGCCTGGGAACATCCCTGTGCTGTCCCTGGAACATCCCTGTGCTGTGCCTGGAACATCCCTGTGCTGTGCCTGGAACACCCCTGTGCTGTGCCTGGGAATATCCCTGTGCTGTGCCTGGAACATCCCTGTGCTGTGCCTGGAACACCCCTGGGAGCATCCCTGTGCTGCCCCAAGCATTCCCATCCTCTCTGCCGTCCATCCCGTGGGGCCCCAGGATCTCCCCAGCAGCCCCTGCAGCCTCCCAGCCCTGAGCACACACAGCAGGAGCTGCGTTTCTCTCCTTCTCAGGGATGTCACAGCGTCCTGGATGACAGCAATGCACTGCAGCCCCTTCCCTGCCCTGCAAAGGCGCCAGGGTAACACAGGCTGGGGTCGACTCTGGCTTTTGTCACTTTTTCAGTATAACCCACGCTCGAGGCAGAGCTTTTTTTGATGGATTGCACAGGCATTTCTCATTTACCATTACCAATTTACCATTTCTCCTCCTGTCCTGTTAACAGCTTGGTTTTAGAGAAAGCGCAGTAAGTGCCTGTGGTGACTGCTGAAGCCCAGCTCCCCCTGCACTGTCAGCCTCTGCAGCTTTCCCAAACACAATCAACAACCTGGCCTAGGGCTTATCTACCCACTTCCAAAAGTCTTAATCTGACAGCTAATGATGCATTAATCACTGTCAGACCACGATCTTTTGTTTCTGCTTCTCTGCAGGCATCTGTCAGGATCACAAAGGATTAATTATTGCACTAGCCTGGCTACAGAGGCTCAGCCCCTCTGCAGACACTCCTCGATGTTTTGTGATTCCTTCAGCAACCACTTCACCTGTCCTTCCCCTCCTTCCTCACCACTCACATTTCTAGCCCTGGATATCTGCTCTCTCTTGGGTAAGCAGGGGTCCTTTTCAACCTCACAAGCAGCACTAAAAGAGAGGATCACCAAAATCCTTCCCTGCAGCATTGTCCCTGTTTAGGCATCCTGGTTTCCAATAAATTTAACCATGAAAGGTGCCTACTCTCTCCTTCATGTCTACTTTTATATGGTTCCTCTCTAACCTTCCATCCACACAGCACTCTAGAGCATGCAGTACTCAGGAGTAGGAAGAATCTGCTCAAAATTAAGTGACCTTCCTTGCAAGGCCTGTGGGATGGTGACCAAGCAGGAGAGCAATCTCTGGGAGCCATCCAAGCTCCCCCTCAGCAGACAAAGCAGCTGCATCACTTCTCCAAAAGAGCCCCGACAGACTGAAATCACTTTTACATCCCAAGAGCCTGGGCCCAGCTGTGACACCCCCAGGAGATGCAGGGACATCAAGGGTTCATCCCCACATGGAAGCTCTGAGGGTTTATGGACGCTGGTGCAGCCAAAGAGCCTCTGGAGTGTGACAGAGAAAAACTTGCACACACAGAGGTACAGCTGCTTCCAAAGGCAAACGGAATTAATCTATTTTACACCTATCTAAAATAATTTTTTAAATTATAGTTGGACCTGCATGTCCTGAGCCTTCTCTGCAGCAGCAGCAGCCAGGAAAGTGCATCCGAGCACCCGTCACTGCTGAGCACTGCCTGAGGCAGCCTTTGCTCTCCTTCCATCAGAGTTTCTGTGCATGATTCAGCAGCCGTCTATGAAAAGCAATTCAGGAGATGAATGAGTTCACTTTGACAGAGGGGGGGAACACAAGAGAGCCTGTCTGGCTGCATGGGGGAGGTTTCAGCAGGTGCTTGGATCACACAGATCTCTCAATTTCTCAAACAGGTGCTGGAGTTACTTCAGTTGGTTTCCTCTCTATAGTAAAGGCCTGAGAAGCAGAAACAGACAAAACCAAGCAGGAAACAAAACCATGTACTTGTATATGATGCAGTAGCTTCTTTCCAATAATCTTGGAATGTGCAGGCTTTACAGAAGGAAAATAGTTGGCACATCAGCACAGCATCATCCTGCTGCCAGTGACAGAACAGATGGTGAAAGTGTAACCTGCACAAGGGTACCTTTTCCTGTTGGGAGATTTAGCTTACAGCTCCTTCCCAGAGATAAATCTAAAGCAGGAAGGTTTATTTCTCCCCAAACTGGAATTCTCTGAGTGTTACACTTCTGGAGATTTAAATGTTTTATTTATCCTGGGAAATTTCCTCCTGTAAAGAAACTCCAGAAGTTCCTACAGCCCCAGCATTGCAATGGATCCCCATCTGCTGGAACGTTGCTGGAATCAAATATTGCTCCAGCCAGGGCTCTCTGGCCTGCTGTGCTGCTCAGGAACCTCTGAGAACACGGCTGAGTCTTCTTAGGGCCTCACTTCTCTCATATATCTCTGAATTTTACTGGACTCGAGTGGCTCCAGCTGCAGCTGACACTGCAGAAAGGACAGAGCCAGGCCAACCCACACTTGTCCCTCCCCACCAGCAGGTCTATTTGTGGCCTGGGCAGTGCCAGAAATAAACTGCTTTCCTTGGAGAGACCCACAGCCAAGTGCTGGGCTCTCCACAGAGGGCACAGCAGCCTCCAGGAATCCCATTTTAGCTCTGCTTTTAAAGCGCTCACCAAGGGGTTTTAGAAGGCTGGAAGTGCCCCCAGGAGTCGTGGTGAGGCGGGAAAAGGAGGGAGGTAAAAATTACATTTGTGTCCCCTCCTGATCCTTGGAAAGCAGCCCTTCAGGGTGTGCCAGCTCCCTCTCATCTCCTCTAGCTGGAAGATCCCAGCCTCACAAGTGCAGTGCTGAGTCTATTTTTAATGACTCATTAATGTTTGCACACAAATGCCAGATGCTTTCTTTTTAAATAAACAAACAAACAGCAACCTCAAACACCCTCTGAGAGATGGAACTTTTTTTCCTACAGTGAAGGCCACAAGCAGTTGCTTGTTCAGGACAGTGGAAGAAGGTTCCTCAAAACCCCACTTTATGAGCATTTCTCCTCCCTCCCTCAGCCCTGACCCTGCCACACAGGTGGGGACTTCGGGGAGGGATGGAGGTTATTTCCTCCTACAGCACTGAGGAGGAGAGGATTTTGGAGCACAAGAGCTGAACAGAGCTGATGGGCTCATTGGAAATGGATCCCTGTGGTTTCCTGCCAGTCCTCAACTTTGCTACACTTCCCACGTTCTTTATACCATGAAAATGGCACTGTTACACCAGAGATAAATAGTGGGGGCAGAATGGGCAGATTGACAGAATTTGGAGGCAAAAAACCTCAGATTCAAAATTGCAGGGAATGTGATTCCAGTGGGAATTAGTCTCTGCTTGCTCCACAAGTTTTACTCCCATGTGCCCGCTGTCAGGTGAAGGCAGTGCCCACTGCTCCAAGGACACACAGCATCCTTCTTGCAGGGATCTGTTCACACACACTGAACTAAACCCACAGCAGCAATTGCTATAAAATTTTAAATAAAGAAAAGGGAAATGTATATTCCTTTTATGTCCTGTGCAAAGGCACTGGCTACTGAAGGCAAGAGGGATTCAGGTGAGCGCTCCACGAGATGTGACTGGAATATGTTCCCTCTGAAGTGCTGTAATCAGAGCAGTAATGTATTCCCTTTTTTCCCCCCTAAGACTGGGAAAGCACATTTTAGTGCCTGCCACAAGGCTGTCAGGATCAGCATTTCAAGTAGCAATTCAGCCTTTATCAACATTCAACAGCATTGTAAGTCAGGAATAATTAATGTTACATTAACATAGAGTTATCAGGAAAGGTAAGGCTGTAAGTATTCAACATCAGATCCATTTAGTGTTTCCTGCAATAATGCCATCAGCAGGGAGTATTTACCATAAATGTTGGCTTCAGGGGGGTGTTCCAGGGAAGGCAGGAGCAGTTCAGGTGTGCCACCCCTGTGTCTGCCACCTCCCAGCTCTTCACAGCTCTTCAGTGCACTCCTCACAGCATCACCCTGCAAAGATGATTCATGTGTCAAAGCAAAAAGAAATATTGCTGTAAAAACCACAAACACTTTGCTGTGATATCTCCAAGATGAATATAAGGCCAAACTAAGATAGATAGATAGATAGATAGATAGACAGACAGATCATACAGACAGTCCATAGAGAAATGACAGATGAGAGCCATGGAATGATAGATACAGAGCCATATTTTTGTATTTATGCAGACATTTATGTGTGAAAGGATACATAAAATCATATTCATAAATCCACCCACTACATATGGAAATACATTGTGGCTCTTACAGAAACTGTTTCTTGACTTTTAGTGGTTACATCACAGAGTGTAGTGTGTACTGTGCCTAACCCCAACAATATACATACATACATACATATATATATATATATATACACATACATACATATATATATATATATATATATATATATATATATATGCATAAAATTATATAAGTCCAGTCCAAGATTTTTTTTCTCATAACAGAGGAAGACAGCTAACAGCCTTAACATGTGGAAAAGGGAAAAGTCAAGGGGCCTGATTCCTGCATTTCTGTTCCCTCCTTCTCCAGGGCTATTCCAGTACAGCCAAAAGGAGAGGGAGCCTGAAGGAGGGGTTTGGCTGAGGAGGGTTGCAGTAAATGTTTAGTGGGATTTTCAAACATGCCAAAGCTGCTGCCTTTCATTGACCAGGAGCAAGGTGGCCAAGCATGCTGGAAAGTCTCTGTACTTTGAGGCTCATTTGTAACAGCATGGGACATGTGACAGAGTGTTTAGAGTCGGAATCCCACTGAATTTCAGTGGAACTGGGACACCAGGAGCCAGGAAGCTCCAGCAAGCCCTGCATCACCAAGCACTCCCTGTGGTGAGGGCTGGAGCCCCTGTCTGTCCTGGGCTCTGTCCTGGGCCCTGTCCTTGCCCCAGCCTGGTTGGTCCCACTGAGCTCCCTGAACCACAGAGGCACAGAATGGTTTGGGTTGAAGGGACCCTAAAGCTCACCCAGTTCCAACCCCCTCCCAAGGCAGGGACAGCTCCCACTCAGGCAGGTGGCTGAAGCCCCATTCCATCTGGCCTTGAACAGCTCCAGGGATGGGGCATCCACAGCTTCTCTGGGCAATCACAGCATCTCACTGCCCTCTGAGTAAGGCATTTCTCCCTAATATCTGACCTAACCCTGCCCTCTGCCTGTTTGAAGCCATTCTCTCCTATCACCCCTGTCAAAAGTCCCCTCCAGCTCCTTCCCCAGCTGCCACACACAGGGGTACAAAGAGCAGGGAACAAGGAACATGGAACCAACCTTTGCCCTGCAAGATAAGCCCCAAAACCCAGATCCTGCACCATCAGTCACAGAGCTGGTGTCAGCAGCATCAGGGGAGGAGGTGAGGGATCAACACTGACTCAGGAGAGAAGAAGAGAAGACACTGTGACGGTGTTCACAGGGGTCCCAGGATGAGGGAAGAGATGAGAATGTTGACTCCATGTTTCAGAAGGTTTGATTTATTATTTCATTATATATATTATATTAAAACTATACTAAAAGAATAGAAGAAAGGATTTCATCAGAAGGCTAGCTAAGAACGGAAAAAGAAAGAATGATAACAAAGGCTTGTCACTGATCAAGACAGTCTGGACAGCTGGGCTGTGATTGGCCATTAATTAGAAACAACCACATGAGACCAATCACAGATGCACCTGTTGCATTCCACAGCAGCAGATAATCAATGTTTACATTCTGTTCCTGAGGCCTCTCAGATTCTCAGGAGAAAAAATCCTAAGGAAAGGATTTTTTATAAAACATGTCTGTGACACTTCCCCTTGCAGCTGGGTACAGCCAGGGGCAGTGCCTGCTCCAGTGGTGCTCTTTTTGTCACTTGGGGAGGGATGCAAACAGAAGTTGTCACTCACACTTATAAATGAAATAAAAGGTGTCCTAAGTAACAGTCTGGCTACTGGAGCTAAGGGATTCCTGACCCCAAAGGAGGGTGAAAAGCATTTTTTCCTCCTGCCTTGACATACTCTTTAATTGGTACCTTGTATCTGAGTGTTTAAACCTTGATCACATTTTTAGCTTCTACCCCCAAAGTCCAGTCCCTGCTCCCCTGGCACAGCAGCCAGACCTCACAGGGGGAATGCTTTCCTTGGGTCCTCTGCAATGTCCTCTTTCTTTATTTTGACAGTGACTCCTGCTAGCTTGTGTACTTTATAAATGATGGTTCTTACAGCAACATCTCCATTAAATATCTTTTTTATTTTTGCAGTGGGTACTAATTGTATCGGGTAGTGATGGCATGTATGACGAGCTAGACATGCATAGCTTTTCCAAGCCATGCTATTTCTTAAAAATAACCCTGATCTCTCCTTTCCCCAATTAATTCAAGCAATTGAAATTGAATAACTTTGGGAAAAGAAGAGCTGAGTTTAGGGCAGAGCTTGTATTTTTCAAAAGGGAGTGGTTAATAGCTGATAAAAATATTTCCAGGTACAAAAGTGGACATATTGGTCTCTTCTGTGCATTTTAATATATTTAGAATAGAATTGTTTCAGGGAGAGGATTATTTATGTCATTCATTAGAAGCATACTTTCCAAGGTTTATTTTACTTAAAAATAACAAAATTACTTGATAAATAATCACAATTTTTCATTGGGTTAGCTAATGTCAAAAAAGAAAACATTTCTCAGTGCTCTATTTCCAGAGATAAAAGGGTTTATTATTGGAAAAATTGCTTACATTTGTTTTGTTTATATAAAAAAAAAAGCCTGCTTCAATTTTTATGAAAAATTAGCTCTCAGACGGAAGTGTACTTTATGGTGAAAAAAGGATGATTTGCCCTGTATCAATTTCTGTGTTTGTGTATCTGTGGCACTTTTACAGTGATGAAAACCCACCCAAACCAGCTATCAATATTCCACCTCAATAATATTTCCGTGTAGAATTTAACTTATGTTGCACTTTGCTGTCAAGATATGTCCCAAGGTAAATTCGATGTAGATCCATTTTTTGAGCTGAAGCTCTCACAGGTGGCCAGGGCCAGCCTGAAATCCCCACCCAGCCCAAAGGCTGTAGTGCCGTTCACATGGACCAGTACAATTCTGTTTGTGTCACCGTGTCCCCTTCCCTCCAGGGAGTGGCACTTAGCAATCCAAGTGCTGGCACTCAGTTTACCATGGAAAAGCAAAATCAACATTGTGGCCAGAGATGTAGGCCTGTTTTATTCCATGGAATGAAATCTTAATCTATTCTTTTTTTTTTTTTTTAATGCAGCAAGCTCTGTTGAAGTTTTTTTTATGCCTTTTCCCAGAATATATGGCCTGTATTAAAAGCAGGCAAGGATTTTCCTAGCTGGCCAGCCCTATACATTATTATTTCTAGTGATAAAATGCCAAAAGGATAAGGCAGCTTTACACACCTAATGACAGGGGGGTTGTCTCTTAAAACTGACATTATTGAACAACTTCACAAGGCTGGTGCTGATTTAAACCAGCTTATGTTCTCAACCACAATATTCAGCCTGTGGTGTTTAATCACAGAGTTTGTAATGAAAAAGATGCTAAGAAAGATTTCTGAGTACTGGGGGGAAAAAAAGTCAACTTTAAAGTAATTGATGTATTTTCTCTGTGCAGGATTCAGTGCCAACTGTTTGAAAAACATGAATAGGGAAATAGCATGTAAAATAGTGCCTTTTTAATACATGTTCTGCACACCTGTCTAAAGCATTCCTTGCTCCTTTTCAGCACAAATTCCTACAGTATTTTACTTCTTCCAACCACTGTTTCATCAAAAGAATAAGTTATTTTCACCTTTCTCAGCTTCAATCTCAAATGCTATTAATTTTATCAGCTAAGCAATGGCTCTAAATTCTGTCCTTTAGAGGTGGAAATATGGATGCTTCAGATCACTATAATTTATGGCCCCTCCTGTGAAGGAAATATTTCCCTCAAAGTGAGTAAGTAAATGAGAAATCACTTGTTCCCTTTCTCTGCTCTTGTTGAAAAAACCACAACCTTGTTTTAATAACTAAATATCATACAGAGGAGGAGAGTCACCTGCACTAGCTCTCCAGGTACCATAAATCATTTGTCAGAGATGTAACTAAGAGACATTTGAAAAGTCATGATTACAAAAGGTCTGTTTTAAGTGTAGAGGAAAAGAACCTGTAGTAATGTTCAGCTAGAAATAAAGCTGCCATTTTCTTTTTTTAGAGGAGTAGCACTGAAAAGATGCTTTGTAATGACATATTTATCAACACTTTTGTCACATAGGGAGAAATAATTGGGACAATTAGTACTTGTGCTAAGTCCAAAGGATAGTTATTCTACATGTTGTACAGCTTTATGGAAATTGTAAAAATCTCTATTCTTATAAAAAGAGGGAAGACACTGGAGGAGTGAAGACATTGAGGAGCTGATGACATTAACTTATTTTGCCTCTATCATCCCACAATTATTAACAATCTATATATACATGAAGCTTAAAGTATTAAGCTGTGCCCCCTCTGGATAGCATCTTGTTACCCTGACCAGGAGGAGATTACCTTGTGGACAAAACTAATGGGGTAAAGTGCTGTTCTTTAGGGGGGAAAAACCCAAAAAGCCATTTTTTCTTAGGATTTTTACTAGCACTAGGTGCATGCACTGAAGAACAAGCTCTGCCAGTGAAGCTGGTTTAGGCCTTTCTGCCATTGAATATTTTTGTAAGAGAGCTGCTTCTACAGACTGGAAATCCAGACAAGAGAGGGCAGGCTGGCAGGTGGCCATGACAATTCCCACCTGTTCCAGGTGTGTTCCAGAGCTTTTTTTTGTGCTGGGCTTTGCCCCAGAGCTGGACCAGTGGGGAGGAATGAGAGTAGCATGACTTCTCTGCTAATATATTTTTGTGTTTTAGATTGGGAATGCTTTGGATCATAAAAATCAGTGAAGATGAAATAAATGTCTTTGGGAAATGTTGCAAGTTTCTGCTTATACCACCACCACAACAGCACAGCAGTTCTAGCTTTTAAAATTCAGCTCATCCAAACCATGTCTGCTTTTTGCTCTTCCTTTTTTCTTCATTATACTGTTCAATCATCCAACCCATAGTCTTTCTTGCTCTGGAAATTTCTAATAATATGAAAAGAGAAATAAAACTGTAATCAGGATAAGTTTGAAAGAGAAAAAAAAGAGAAAATTCTAGTTATGGAAGAGAAAATGGTATCATACAAGTACTCAAATCAAAGAAACAGTGAATCAAGAGATGCCTGTCTGAATGCATGAGACAGGAATTCTGGTGATGTATAATTTACACAAAGGCACAATTTATATAATGCAATAGCTGAGAGCATGCAGTTGTGTGGGCTATCAGATGAATAATTGTGATTCCACAAATCATGTGTCAAAAGCCCTGCATGCTGGAAGAAAACAGGAGACAGATGAATAGTCTGGTAAAGAGAAAATTTTATTTATAAGCAGCATATGAAGCAGCTTTTTTCTGTATTTTTGACCACAAATTGATGTCTGCAAACTTTCTTTTAAGGTTTTTATTTATAGGGGAAAAGCTCTTCTTAACAGGAGAAAACTGTAGCTGAGGCAAGTTAAAAATACTTGTCATTTAATCTGGGTGAGAAGCAGAACACAGTGAAATGTTCTTCTCCATCCTAAATTTTTCTGATGCTTGAACAGATGATATCTGTGAATCTGCAAGCTTCTTAAGCTAATCATCAAGTGATGTGTGATTGTCAGTGCTCTGGAGGAAGTTGTTTTACGTTCCCTGTTGTGTTTGTTCAGGACTGTAACTGTCTGGGATTGTAGGAATACCCCAAAAATGATGGGTTTGCCCCAGCTGAGGCCTCAGCAGCCTGCCCAGAAGGGCTGTGTCCCTCTGGCTGCCCAGGCTGGGAATCTGTGCTGAGCCTCTCCTGGTGCCTCTGCCTGTCCCATGGGGCACTCAGGGCCTGGATGCTCCTCAAGCCAAGTGTGGCTGAATTCTCCTCCATTCCCCTGACACTGATGTAAATATCACCTGAATCTCTGGGTATTTTAATTTATAGAGAGGAAATTCCAGTCTGAGTCTCAGTGTTACATTTGTTGCTGATATTTTGTTTTTCTTCTTTTTGTTGGGTAGGAATTAGGGAAGGAGAAAGAAGAAAATGTTTTTCAGAGATCATATGTTTTCTTCTTTTTCTAGAGCTGTAAATGTGGAGAGTAGAAAATACTACAGCAATTTTAATATTTTTTCCAGCTTGTTTGACTCCTAATATTCTACAGTGTTTTTTACCAACTTCTTCTAATAAATTTTAAATTCCATTTTTTGGCTTCACTAAATCTTGTGAATGGAACACCAATGGGGAAGCAATAAAGTAGAGGATGATATTTTTTAATGGGTTCTAAATTAGATTTCTAATTCTGAAAACAGAAGACTGCTTGTCTAAGGAAGCTCTCTGTTAGGACACACTGCAAACATTTCCAGCTTGTATTAAATCTACTTAATTCAACCGTATGCAAATGGCCAATCTATTTCAACAGCAACCAGAATTACAGGGTCAAAAGAGAAACAAATAATAATGTAAAACATCTTACCCTGCAGTCGTGGCTGTAGGATGGCAGACCTCCACATCAAAACATGGTCAGAGTCCTGTGGGAAGGTTGGTGGAAAGCTGCAGTACAAGAAGAAATCTGAGTTACACTTGGTTCTGGTTTGTTAGCTTTCCTCATTTTTGAGAGAAAAAGGGAGGAGATGAGACTATAGGAGCAGTAGGTATGATATAAGGTCCATGAAGGTACAGTGATTTGAAAAGTCTGAGTGGCATTGACTCCAATATAATCTAGCTAGTAGCTTTCTGGATAGGAGAAAAAAAAATTGATTTTTCTTTTTCTTTTTTTTTTTAAACTGCTGCTGTATGATTTCTTAACTCTTGAGGTTTTGCTTTTGCTGTATTGATCTCTGCTGATGCTTATCTCTGAGTCTGCATGCAGTCTGTCCCAAAGAGTTATCTGCCCAACCCTCGAGTCCAGTGCAGGCTGCCTCCAGTTGACATCAGTTAAACCTTCTTGCTTTGGCAGCATCAAATGCTGCTGAGAGAAACCAGCCCTGCCCTGGGATCCTGATCCTGCCTGTTGTGTGCAAGGCCTTGCTGCCTGTGGAAACCTTTGCTTAGGATGGAGTGCAGGCAGTGATGGTGCTTTGGATACAGGCTGCTATTCCTTTGCAAATGTGAGGAAAAAGTCAAGGCACATTCTCTTTTAGCTTTTCTTCACCTTTGCAGAAGACTGCAGAGGTGTGGATTCTGATCTCCTGGTATTGTGAGACAGGATGAGCCCTTCTGAGCATAATGCAACAATATCAGTATAAAACCAGAATAAAAGTGATCAGAATCTGTTCCTCAAAGCTCTGACTTTAAAAGGTGAAGTCCTTGTGACAGTTAAGATAGCAATATATTAACTGATTTATTCAGTATCTTTTTAAGGTCAGAATGTTTTTTTAATGTTTTTACTTGGAATCAAGGTCATAGGTCCCAATTAGTTAATAAAATAAATTGGAGCTCCAGTAAATTGGAGCATACCAATATTTTTTTAAAATATTTATGGTATTCCATATATTAAGGTTAAGGTTACTGGGTTGAGCTGTAGCTCTCTGAATGTAAAACTTGGGGGCAGGGAAGCAAGACAGACCAAAAGTACTACTCCTTTCATTATGCTCTATCTGAAATAAGTAGTATCTGACTCTGCAGCTTGTTAAGTCATCTGACATTCTGTAGCAGGTATGAGAAAATCAATGACAGAAGCAATGTTGTGTAAATACATGTGAGAGCATAAACAACCAAGAAAAGATAGCTCACAGAGTTCATGCTATAATGTTCTGTAGAAGTCATGTCAGGACACTGAGATCCAACAAAGTGCAATTGCATAATGATAAAATCCTTAGTACTTGCCCACTCAAGGTACTAATGTCCATTACTCAAATTCTCTGTTCCTGTGCTAGCATTTCTTGCCTCTACAGGAAGAGATAGGTACCTTTGAATTAGGAAAAGCAAATAATCTTAAACTCCTTGTTCATACCCTTCATTTAGATAAAGCAGAATTCACAGAAAAATAGCTGGTTTTAAGACTGGATTTTTAAACAGAGTAATGGATTTGAGAGGTATTTTCAAAAATAGAAACTTGATCAGAATTGCCGGCTTTGCTACAATTTCCTGTTTCCCTATTATTCAATTATTCATATAACAAAGAATTGCTCTGAAACAGTTTCTGTGCCCTTACTCAAGCCCCAGTCCTTCTCAGAGAGTCCACAGGAATTGCTGTAGATCCTCTTTCCAGACCTTTCTCAAGAGAGCACAATTGTGCCTTGATGCTCACAGTGTGTGAAACAAGTGCAGGATTTGAGATTGTATTTAGGAACTAGGAAATACTTTTGCTTTTCAACGTGGAAGTTCTGTGGATGCTGCTGATCTGTACAGTGACTGCAGATCTGTGTGAATGAGAGCTGAAATGAGTTTTCTGAACTGTATGGAGAAAGAGGCCTCCCCAGAGTAGTTTTAGTTCCTGGCCTTTTATGTGTTAAAAAGAGACATATTAATGAGTGCATCAGTCACTGTTACATGCACACAGGACAATATATATATTCATCAAAGATAACAAAACTGATCTCAGTTTCAATAGAGGTGAGCCTTCATAATGTCCTCTGATCATTTACCAATGGCATTTGGTTAGCACCCAGAGATGGAATCATCTTTATGTAAACTTGGTGCTGCTGTAGGAAACTGCTCAGCTGCCCTTCTTTGAGACAGGGCTAAAAATACATTTCCTTTAAGAGGCTGGACTTGGAATGTGAAAAAAAAAGTAGGTTTAGATTTTTCACACTAAGTGCAGATGCTATTTGATGCTTTCAGACAGACTTCATGGTACCCTTTCTGCCCAAGATGACATTCCCGAGTGTGCCTCTATGGCATTGAAATGATTTGGAACAAATTATCTTCCTCTGTGGCAGTCAGCTGACTCCTGTGAAGTTGAACCAGTAGAACTGCCGTAATTTTGTTGACTTTAAAGCTTCCTCTGCTTCCAAACACCATCCATGCTCAAAATGCAGTCAGTTACCAGCACAACTGCTGTTATTTTGGATTGTTTGACATGCACGATTGATTTTAATTTGTTTAAGAAGCTGTAAACAATTTCTTTATATGTGAGAGGGATGTGAGTAAACAGAG
This sequence comes from Arremon aurantiirostris, assembly GCA_035583995.1. Lineage (NCBI taxonomy): Eukaryota > Metazoa > Chordata > Aves > Passeriformes > Passerellidae > Arremon > Arremon aurantiirostris. The sequence continues at coordinate 5,621,035 of JAXCLO010000037.1, read as the reverse complement.
GATTAAAAATAAGTATTGCTTGCATATAAAGCATAGATGTGGACTTTTAGAGAATTGATTTCATTAAACAGTTGTAATGCTTTAGGTGTTGAATTGCTTGAATTTCTGGTGAGGGCTGTATAACACCACTGCTAAATGCATGATGAAGCACTATCACTTCTTTTAGCATTCAGGGAATTAGCTTGAATGCTTCTGGATTATTCCAGCTTTAAAATTTCATTGTAACTGTAAGTCTGAATGAACTCTTACTTGCTCAAAAATGTTAATAACTACTGATTTATTGCAACGGTGCTGGATAAAGGAGCTTAAGAAAGCATATAAATTAAATATAAATTAAAATGGGGTTTATGATAGTGTCAAACTGCATCAAGGTTTTCTTGAATGTTTGCTTTCAAATTTTTAATTTAGAAGTGTTCTTTCAACAAATAAGCATGTGGCAGTGTCAAAGAAGCACTTTCCACAGTGCTGGTTGAACCACATTTATAGAGTATGAGCAAAGTGTAAAATCAATAAAGGAAGTTGATTGTTTTGTAATATCCCTCTATTTCCCCAGCAAGTCATAATAACTTGTTCTGACTTTTGCAGTAGAGAGTGCATTCCTGCTGTTAAAAGTAAGAAAAGGTGTTCACACCATACTTTTCAAATGTGTGGTTGGAAAAATTGACCACTTGAAGGTCATTAGATTTTCTGCTTTTTTGAGAGTTTATAAATCAAGAGTGAAAATTAATTTATTAATCTGCCTACATAACAGTAATATTTAAAAAATATAGTAAAAAAATTACCTAAAATATTTGACAAATCTTATCTCCTCACATAAATTAAACAAGAGGATCAACCCTAAGACAGTTCAGCAGGAAAAGCTCTCTTTCATGATATCTCAGGCTGAATTTGATCTATAGGTAAATTATCTGGAAGAAAGTTCTTTGCAGATTTGGACATATTAGTTGTGCTGTGCTTTGAGTGAATACAGATACTCTGTACTCTGTGTACACCTGGAGTTTGAGCCTGAGATCTCACTTGTTACCTTCTATTTAAATGAGCAACACTCAGGAATATGATTTAGCATAAAGCTAAAACACAAACCACAGCCCTTTAGTAAAGAGCATTTGCTTCAGTTTTGGGCATTGTACCTGAAAAAAAAAAAGACTGAATGCTTGGAGAAGGACTAGGAGACAATAAAGAATTCACAGCAAGCTCAGTATTTCCTAAGAGGAGAGGAACTGGCATTTTTGGGGTTAGAATGGTGGAAACTGAGTAGACTCATTAAAACTCTTTAAATATGTAGTCAGCCACTGCAAAGAGAAATGGAGATGTATTCTGACATTTATTTGGAAAAAGTGAAGAATGTATCCTGAAGGAAAATTTGCTTTAAAAAAATCCTTTTCTAACAGTAAGAGATCTGAAGCATTGCAATATTGCTTTGGGAAACTGAGGAAGCATTGTTATACAGAAAGTCTTTTAGAGCAGGTTATGCAAATTTCTTTCTGAATCATAAGCTACAATGAATGGATTAGATGGTCTAACACCCTTTCCACCTCACTTTTCCCCATATTCTGTGATTATTACATCTTTATGCATAAGGATATGGTATGGGTAATCAGTCTTTTTGGAACCAATCTCTGTCTTGTGGAAATCACCAGAAAGAAGCTCTAACCCACAAATGACTGGAATACATTTATGTCAGTCATGATTTTGAGCTTCTTGCATTATCCTTCAACAAAGTTAAGTGAATAATTTGGACTGGTAAAAATGTTAATGGAAAATGATTGCTCAACTCAAGAAGCAGGCACAATCCTAGGGAACATATCTAGCCAAAAATAACTGGGGAGTGCTTCTACAGTTTAGTTAGAAAAGTACATTAGATTTTGAAATCACTCTGTCTTTAGTGTGTGTAGGAGTATTTATTTATTTATCATGCTATATTTTTCTCTGCACTGATTCATGCTTTTTATTTTATTGGGTTGAAAGTATGCCAAGTTTGACATTTTTAACTACCTTTGAACTACTTAAAATGGAAATAATTTCCATCCCCTCCCACTTATTCTTCAGTATGCTTCCTCTGCTCAAAATTGCAGAATGAACCAGTTCAGGTCAGAAGTTTTGTTTAATGAGAGTTGAGCATTTTCACCATTGAATAAAAGAAGAAGAAAATGAGATTGCCTTACTTATAGGGATGTTCTGCAGTGGGGAATCCAAATGCGTTTTGATTCAATTCAGATTGCAATGAAACTAGAGAAATTAAAGATCTAGTATTTGATATAATGTTTTATAACTTAGCTGTGCCCCATATCAACCCTGAAATATCTGCCACATCTTCTCTTAAAAGAACAACTTTTAATCTTCATGCTGGAGGGAGATTTCACAATGAATCATAAGCTTAGTAGAAGCCGAAGTCTGAAATTCTCCCAAAAGCAACTTTATGTGGATTTTAAAAATCACAGGCACATTTTAATGCAATACTATTTCAAATTATTTTGCTCTCCCTGATGGAAATGTAGGATCCCCTAAATAATGAGCAAAATGTGGTGTGAAAAATTATGTGTTCTGGAAACATTAAGTGAAAGACAGAGATTTGCAGAGGGAATGAAGTATCCTGCCAGGATGCAAAATTATTTCAGGCCAAGAAAACTGAGTCCAAGCTGTTAGACATACTGTGGGTATCCTGTTTGGGCAAAGGAATGAAATGCTAGATTGGAACATTCTCTAAAGTGTTTGAACCCAGCTGGTATTATATTTCACTTTGTGGTTTCTAGCACAGTCACACTGACAGAAGTTTTCAGCTACAGTTGGCAACTTCTAGAATGCAATTCTCTTGAGGGTGGTGAAACTTGCCTTCAAAATCAAATCATGAAAGGTCACAGAGCCAAATATGTCAATAGTCTGCCTGCAAGTGTCAGGCCTGGGAAAACGTGATGGAATCACTGCTCTTAGCATGGCCATGCAAATATCTCAGTGAGCTGCTGATTGCAGGTTAGGGGAGCAAAGTTTGGCCATTTCCCTTTCCCTGGCTGGATTCTGCCTGACCTCAGCTGGGAAACTGAGCCTGCCAGGACACAGGACCATCATGGGGAGGACCAGCTGTGTGGAAACCCAGAGAACCAGGAATATTTCTGTCTGACCCACAGGCGAGCACTGACTTTGACCCTCATTCATGGAGAAAGTTTCCTAGACTTCAAGATAGACTGGAATCCACAAAAATGTGAAATAGGTTTTAGAGAGTAGTGCGGGTGTATCACTTGGTGAGAAATTTAGGGTTTGGAATTTTTAGTATGTTGTGGATGGAAGCAAGATGGAGGGTACAGGGTGTTGTCCTGGGTTTGTTCTTCTTCCTCCTCCTTTCTTCCTTCTCCTTTCTCCATGCTTCTCCATGCTTCTCCTTCATGGCCTTGGGGGTGGCATTTTGTAATTGGGCAGAAAAGTCTGCATTGCAGCTCTTTGGGATCAGTTATTGGGTTAAAAGGAAAAGTAACCCAAGTGGCAGCTCTTAATTGAATAGTTTAGTCTTAAAAGACCTTGGAACAAGAGACAGCCATTTTGTGCCTTCTAATGAAAAGTTGCCCAACTCATAGTAATGAGACTGTTTTACTGATAAGACATAAACACCTGAGTGTGAACATGAACTGCCATCTCAAGTGCCTTCAATGCAGACCCAGAGAAACCCACAACTGGAGCCCCCACACAACTCCTCCTGCTCAAACCCAGGAGTGCAAACACCCTGCATGAAAAAGCAGTACAGGGTGTATAAAATCTGTGTGCAGCTGCGAAGCTCCTCTTTAAATGCCAATACCCTGTGTGTAAGAAATACTGTGTGTCTAGCATTTTAAATAACAGGGATCATGCTTTAATTATTGGATTCGACTGAAGTAATCTCCAGTGTTGTGCAGTTTTGTGGTCATAAATTCTGGCAAAGATATTGTACTGAGTGGTTGACTTGTTACTGCATTTTAAAATGTTACAGGAAGGAGGAAAACTTATCAGCTCAAAAATCTTCATTTGTCAGAAAACAGTAAATTTCAAGATAGTTTAATGTTTAAAACCTAGGAGACAAAGTTTGTTACATATGCAAAGATTTCATTTCAGTACAATTAAAAACACTTTTAAATTAAGTTGAGATGGTGAGAAAAATTGCTTAATACAATTTTTTTAAAAACAAAACAGGGTGTCAAGAACAGTTATAGCATGCACTTCATAAAACTATTACAAACTTGGCAGATCACAGCAAACTTTAGTATAAATAACGTTTTAGACTTTTCACTTACAGTTGTATGGTTGTGTTTCATCAAAGCCTGCTTTTTAAGGACAAGCAGTATCAAATCATTGCTTCTTATCAATTCTGTAGACAATCTAATATCTTCTAAATCTCCAGCTAAAAGCATGTGGTATGTACTGAATCTGAAAATGCAGGCACTTTTGAGAGGCTCTACAGGAACTGTGAAATCATTAGTATGGTATATCCAGTGCCAAAACCTTAGAAAACTACTACATGCAGCAAATATTTGTGCAACCTGACATTGTTCTTAGCCATGGATGTATTGATTCAGGCTTTGGATGGACAATGAATATGCTAGGAGAACTTGTCACTGGCAGAGTTAAAGGATAACACCTCAGGTTCTGCACAAAGCTTCTGAGCACACAGAGGGCAAAGGAAACACAGCTGCCAAATGTGCCTCAAACACTGTTCAAAAGTGCCACAAGATTTCCTGCCTTCCCTCCTCTGCTTGCTCCTGTGATTATTGGCTGAAATTTGAAAGACCTAACAAAATTTGGCAAGGTGTGTGGCAAGGCAGTGGAAATGTAAAGGAACCTTAGGGGCAGTGTGGTCTTCACACTGGGAATCATTACAGCTGCACCCTGTGGGATTCTGCAGCTTTATTGAGGCTAGGCAAATTTGATACCTAGTGGCACAAAACATATCCCTTGTTAGGGAAGCTTTCACTTGTCTGAACTGCAGAAGTCACATCCACACAACTGAAATTTCTATGGAAGTTTTTGTATATGAGGACTGGAAAGCCTTTGTGGTCTGTCCTAGGTTTCCCATCAGGAGGGGTATTGATACTGTCCCTCTTTGCTTTTGGAAAGCACTGAAGTGTGCAAGACTAGTTTAATTATTGAAAAAAGGTTTTCTCCAAGTTCTTTCCTCCAAAGACATTTGGATACTTCTGGTCAGGATCTGGATGTTTGGGGAACAGTGTCCAGCTCGGGGCTCCCAACATAAGGACACAGATCTCTGGGAGAGTCTGCAAGAGGGCAAGGGAGATGTTTAGGGGCTGGAGCGTTTTTGCTCTGGAGCCAGGCCGAGAGAGCTGGGGCTGTTCAGCCTGGATAAAGAGAAGTCTCTGGGGAGACTTTACAGCACCTTCCGGTGCTTAAAGAGGCTCCAAGAGAGCTGGGGAGGGACTTTGGATAAGGGCGACAAGAGGGGAGTGGCTTCACACTCATAGAGGGCAGTGTTAGATGGGACATTAGTAAGAATTTGTTCCCTGTGAGGGTGGTGAGGCCCTGGCACAGGGTGCCCAGAGAAGCTGTGGCTGCCCCATCCCTGGAAATGTCCAAGGCCAGGTTGGATGGGGCTTGGAGCAACCTGGGATAGTGGAAGGTGTCCCTGCCTGTTGTGAGAGCTTGGAATTAGATGAGTTTAAGGTTCAGCCCAAACCATACTGTGATTCTATGTAATTGTTACAGGGTGTACAATGCACTCCATGGTCCTAAATAGGAACCTACTGCTTAAGGAATGAGTGAAAGGAATAAAATGAAATGCTAGTGAAAGTGGGTAAGGGCTAAAAAACTGTATTTGAATATCTATTTAAGACTTTAGGGGCCCGTTTCTTATGAATTCAAATATTTGTTCTTTCAGCAACTGAAAGAAAATTTGGGATGATCTTTGATAGATAACCATGGCTGTGAGATGCAGGCTTAATGAGCTTTGTTATTCAGTGGACTTTAAGTATCCCTTAACTCATGGCTAAGCTGATTATAACTGCATTAAAAAATTCCCTTCTGTGCTGAAATAGTTAGAGCTGCTTCTGCACTTCCTTTGATATGTACCAAAATGCATTTCCATTTGCACAGAAGCTCAGCACAGAAGTGCTCTGGTGTTATGGAAGGCAGCAGCAATAGTTGTTATTGAAACTTGATGCTTAAGGATTAATAAGAAGCATCTAAACTGAAAGCTTTTTTTTTCCCTCTGAAAAATCTGACACATTGCTTCATGATTTCCCTTGTTTTTGCAAAAATAAAAATATGATAATAATTTTAAAAAAAAGTTTATTTCAGAGTTCTGTGACTCTGGAGAAGTAATCATTTGCAACAACCTGAACATATCCTATGCTTTTACTCTTTTTGCAGTGCTGTACAATGTCTGCATGTAGATCATTGTTTTGCTAAAACACATCAGTTATTCAGAAAGATTTAATTTTGTTCTCTTAGAATGTGTTTTTAAATTCCTGTATTTATGGCAAATTGTTTATGCAAACATTTCATTTGTATAGACATGGTCAAGGCTGTAGTTGTAGATACATTATTGCTCCTGATTCCAGGGTGAAAGAATGCTCAAAAGACTTCTGCTGTCAACAACTTTCATTATGAATGTAAAATTAATTGCCCACAAGTTTTTTCTCATATATCTTTTGGTGTTAAATTTCTATGAGCATTCATGGCAGTTAAAACACTTCTGCCAACAAAAGCAGAAGACGCAAGACATTACCAAAACAAGTTTGTTGTAGAATTAATCTTTGCAAACCTAGAACAATTATTGGAACATTAATTTGAATCTGGTACAGCTAATGTTTAAAATACTGGTATTTCAAAGCTGTCTGTGTCAGCCATAGCATATTTTGAAGCTATTAGAAATTAATAATTAGAGATATTGATGATAAATTAACCAAAACCTCCCTCTCATTTTAATAAAGTGCTGGTTTTCTGCCACCTTGGGAGACCTCACTACTGCCCAACGCCTTTGCTGTGTAAATGGTCAGTGGTGTGCACAGTCATTCAGTGAGGGTGAATATTCAGTTACCAGAGGAGTCTGGCTTTGTCTGAAGCCATAACAGCAGGACTGTGCTGAAACCTGACCATCGGGAGCAGCTTCTTGCACTCTGACAGTGTGGCTTTGCTGGCACGGCCGAGGCTCAGGGACAGTCACTGCACGTGTGACACACAGCGCGTGGCAGTCACCATGTGTGTGACACACCGTGCCAGGTGGCCACTGCATGTGTGACACAGTGCCTGGCAGCCACTGCATGTGTGACAGTGCCTGGCAGTCACTCTGTGTGTGTGACATACTGTGCCTGGCAGTCACTCCGTGTCTGACACTCCGCCCATGGCAGTCACTCTGTTTGTGACACTCAGTGCCTGGCGGTCACTGCGTGTGTGACATTCAGTGCCTGGTGGTCACTCTGTGTCTGACACTCAGCCCATGGCAGTCACTGCGTGTGTGACAAACAGTGCCTGGCAGTCACTCTGTGTGTGACACACAGTGCCTGGTGGTCACTCTGTGTCTGACATTCAGTGCCTGGTGGTCACTCTGTGACAATGCCTGGCGGTCACTCTGTGTGTGATACACAGTGCCTGGTGGTCACTGCGTGTGTAACAGTGAATGGCAGTTAGTCTGTGACACACAGTGACACTCAGTGCATGGCAGTCACTCTGTGTGTGACACTCAGTGCAAGATGGTCACACTGTGACACGCAGTGCCTGGTGGTTCACTGCGTATGTGACAGTGCCTAGTAGTCAATGTGAGTGTGACACACAGTGTCAGTCAATGTGGGTGTGACACTCATTGCCTGGCAGTCACTCTGTGTGTGACACTCAGTGCCTGGTGGTCACTGTGGGGTGGCTCCTTCAGCCGTGGCTGTGGTGGCAGCTCCAGCTGGGTCCTGCAGCCCAGAGCCCGCTGCCCCTGCAGGATGGGATGTGCTCTCAGCCCGCACAGGGAGCAGCTCCCCTTGTACCTGAACCTCACACTGAAATGGACAAGAGCACTCACATAAAATAAGGGCTGAGAGGGAAAATGTGTCTGCAGTCTGGAATAACGTAGAGCTGTGGCAAGCAAAACTGGCACTTCAGCAAAGGATAACTTCTTTTTTAAGGTAGTCTCTATTTTGCCTATTTCTTCTTAGAACCCCCAGGGGCTGACCGTGCAGACCAATGGTAGGATGAAGGCATTGAAAAGAAAAGTTCTGCAGTAATTTGCTTTCTCCCTGGGCTGACCTTGCTCACAATGCTGATGGCAGAGGTGAACTTCTGGCTCTTCTCACCGAGGCTCCCAGCTGAGGTGGCTTAAACAGTTGACAGGGCAAATGATTGAGGCCACAGTGTCAGGAAAATGATCGAGGAGGGTAGGACTTGCTCAGTGTGCGAGGAGCAACACAGCATTTCCCTGACAGAGGCACAGAAAGCGACCCAAGGCTGTCAACGGTGTCACTTGCTTGACCTTGCTTGACCTGCAGTTTCCTTAAGATGGAGTTGTGCTGAATATGATTACATTTTTCTCCACTTGTTGTCCTACAGTGTCCACAGAGTGGCTGTACAGCATGCACATCTTTGTGCAATAGTTATAGTGGCATTCTGTAGCACACAGTGTCTATGTATCTATTGGATCTTAAGTTGCCCTAAATTACTTTTTATCAAAAAAAGGTCTTGTCCTCTGACACATCTTCTAATTAGACTAAAAATTTTGATCAACAGCATGTATTAAACATCCATTCCTCTTTAAGTTTCCCTCTGGGAACCTGCTGTAGTGCAGGTCACCTTTTACTATGCTTGGGTACAAAGTTCTGCAAGATAATAGTTTTTTTTTAATACTACAGGTTGTTGAATAGGCTTGCTGAATAAGCAATCAAGCTTATCCTCCAGGGACCCACTACAGTAAATATATTAATTTTAAAATTCTGCATAAATTTTGCTCTAATGGCTGTTTTGAGGACTTGAAGTTCACTTTTCTGCAAATATCACTTGACTCATGAGCCATAAGAAAATAATAAATGAATTTTTTCCAGTACAGGTAACTCAAAAATTAATGTCATTTTCACATATCCAGTGCAGTAAAATATTTCAACCAATTCATATAGTCCAGGTCTCATGGAAGATCATGGAAATCTGGAATTTAAAGCAAGATATGTGGAGAAAGTATCACTAGTTTAGAGAACCTCTTCTGAGCAAAGCATCAGGTAAATTATTTGTTCTGATTTATTTGCTTGGCTTGAAAACCTTCCATCATGTTACTCTTTCAGCTCTACAAATCTAATAATTTGACTTTTAGGAATATCAACTTATCTTCTTCATTACATCATAGCACTTTTACAAAATCCCCTGCCTGTTATACCAAGTAATTGTTTCTATCAGCATTATCTTCTCCCTTCATATCCATCATCTCTGAGAACATATATTGCTTTGCCAGCTCTGTTTTACCCTGTCTGCATCATATTAATAATGGCACAGATGGAAAAGTTCTCTGAGGTCACTCAGTACAATCCATTTCCTGATGCAATGTTGGGCTTTTATATATTTTCCAATATATGTAGCCTGATGGTAAAGGAGTCAAGTGACTGGATTTTCACAATCTCATTCCAGCCTTAATGCAGTATATTTTTTTCATCTATCTTCTTCCCCTTCTCCCTTCTTATATTTCTTGCAGTAGCTAAAAAGTGCTTCTTGACAGATAAGAAATTGCATAGGCTTATGAAATCTGTGGCACCGTGTCAAGCACATCATATTCTTAACAGCATTATTAATATGTTAACAGGTGGAAGCTTATTATTATTCAGTACTTTAAGTGTAAAATATCTAATAGTCTTTTCTATTTTTTATTCACCTTTGTAGTTTCCAGTTAATTTGATTAACAGCTTTGGCTGATAACGTCTTAAATTGTTTTGTTTCACAGAGGCAAAATACAGTAGTTTGAAATTCTTTTGGTTTTGATTCAGCAGCAGCACTCCCTTTGGCTTTTAGCATGCACAAAATCTAATTTGAAGGATTTTTTTTTTTTTATCCGTGTAAAGTAACTCTTTAATCTTGATTGCCTAAAAACACTGACAGAAAACAAGGAAATGAAAAAGGTAGGGAATGTCAAAGCAACCAAAGCATTTGCTTGCTCCAATTCTGAAAAGTAGCTTCCCATATCTTGTCAGCAGGCATTGCATCAAAATAAGAGATTTTAACAATTTACTGACTGAAGTAGCCACTTTCAGGCTTTTTACAGGCCAGCTGTTTAGAGCGGTGAAAATTGCCATAAGAGATGGAATAAAGCAAAGGTAAACTGCTCTGTTCAGGCCAGCCTATGCATTTGCTCTCTATATCACCTCTCTCAATCTTCACCTCTGTTAGAGTGTTTATACGGATTTTTCTACCCCAGCCACCTGATTTACACATAAAATATATAATGATTAAAAAATTATGATTTGTAATGCTACAAACCTATGAAAGGAAAAGGTCACAGAAGACTCAGAAGTGACCTCTTCAAACATAAAGAAGGGAACAGATTTGTTGACTTGATCCAGTGACCTGCTCACTTGGTTTTATGCCCTCTGTGCTGAGCTGCTCCTCAGCCACTGCATTGTCACCAGGGCAGGTGTCTGCATCAGCCTCACACTGCTCTATTTGCTCAGGTGACACACCAAAATTCTCACTGCTTTCTGCAGTAGTCTGCCACTGCAGGCAGCAGCTCACAGACATATCTGTGCTCTATGCATCACCTCTATATCCCCATTTTCTCTTTTTCTCATACGTGTGTTTGAGTTTTCCTTTTGAGTATCCTGTGGAAACTCTAATTCTTTAACAAAGAGTTTAAATAATATTGGTTAAAATATACTTCATAAATTCAAGTATTCAAATAGGAGATACCAAATCCACAGGCATGTATATTTGTTTATAAGCAGTCTAATAGTGTCAAAAGTGAAAGTAATTTGTGGTCTGGCAACTGTCATGTGATATTGGCCAAATGACTTTATTTAAACTATTCTGGCTGGTTTTTGTCTCATTCTTCATTTAAATAAGATCCATGGGAGAAAAATTTTCTACTACACAATATTTGCAGAGTACCTTGTGGAACATGGCATTATTTTGTTGTCTTCTGGAATTTACATTTCCTTTGCAAACATAACTTAAGGATCCTATAGATATTGCACACAGAATCCCCTAGTAAAATTCCTGCTTAGCATGATCTTCCTAAATGCACATCTCAAATACACTGCAGAGAGCCAGTATTGATCCTCCCTTCTTTGCACACATACAGGGTACCCCTGAAAATGCAGACCGAGACAAGCCAGAGATTTAGACTTGTTTTACAGTGGAAATTCTCCTCATGTTACCAATTCTGCCTGATAGGAATGTAAATAAAATTTTATTTTAGTAAGGCCTCTCTATGAGGAAATTGGCACAATGAAGTAGTGTATTTTCAGTGTAAATGTGTTAACATGATTGGACTGCTATCTCTTTATTCAGGAACTAGCAGAACCTCTATCTCTAGAATCAACTGTTTTACCAACCTAAGTGTTGTACCTACAGCAGACATGATGATAGTTATACTAGGTGACATTTTTAGGGCTTATTATAATTTGCAGAAGACACCTATTCAAACTATTTGAAATGTTAAGTATATGTTACAGTTCCATGAGCACTTAAAGGTAATATAATCCTGCCTCTGGAGGAAGCTTTTCTTTCCCTTCCATCCGTTTGAGCAGACTGTGAAATGAACCAGATGAGATGCTGCTATGGCTTAAACTGGAATTATTCCCTGCACCCCGGTTTGGTTTGAACTCCATCAATTCCCTGTGTGGGTCATTTCAGAATGACTTGAAGACTTGCACAAGGGAGAGGGCAAAGAGGGGAGATGATGTGGAGTTGCTTGAGCATGAAAGGGGCATCTTTTGAATCAGTAAAATTTCTGCCAGGTTAAACTACTTGCAATACTTCATGTTACCTCTGTTATGCTCATACAGTGTTCAGGGGATGAAGTGGGGCACAGGGTTATATTTAGGAATCCTCCAGCTGTCTTGTTAATGCATCTCAAGTTTCATATTGGTCACTAGTTTTCAATGATCTTTCAGTTGTTTGCATCTTTTTGTATATTTGTGAGACATTATCCTGTATCTCTTAGTTATGTTACAAAGACTTTATTACTGTTCTGCCAACAAGCAAAATAGGTGATTGTTTTCAAATTTTTAAAATGAACTCTGCATATTTTAATAATTCATTGAGCACTACCATTAATAAGGCTTTTTGGAATTTTTTTTTTTTTGAGAAATAAGTTTTCTATCGGACTGGGTCTACTTTTCTATGAAGTTGTAGCACTGATTACATCTCCTAATCATTCAAAGGAACTGGCTTCCTGGACTTGTGTGTTTGCCCTTCATTTGGTGGAAACACAAATTTCAACTTTCATTTTATTGTTGTGGTTACTTTTTTAGGGACAAAAAGTGTTCCTGCTAGTCCTTTTGTGTGGAAACACTAGTAGGACAATAAAATCAGTTGTTGATACTGAGATGCTATTTTATACCCTGTAGGAACTCTGTAACTACCAAAAATATCAGATTCTAAATTAAGATCCATTCAAATCTTGTGTCTTCTGATACTGAAGATAAATTCAGGGTGGATAAAGGAAGGAATGGGACCACAGTTATGCGCTGTATACCACAGGCTGCATGTTTGACACATCAGACCACAACATGCTTATCTGGGGTCTGAAATATATGTGTTATAGTTGAGAGTGGCTCAACATGTTCAAGGAGTGTCTGTGAAAAGGAGAAAGGACTACAAGGTTATTTAATAAATAAATGTCCCGGTGTTCTGTCCTCCAGCATGATAGCTGCCACTTTGTGTTCTCTTTCAACAACAGTTTCTATTGATATTTTGCAATATTTCTGAAGGGTGCTATAGCTATTTTGAGGTTGAAATATTTGGGTCTGAGTGCACTTTTGATGCATGGCTGCATCTAATGGTATCCAACTGCATTGTTGCCTTAGGTTGCCTTAGCTGTGATCAGCAATGAATGGGGCTTCAATCTCAAATTAGTGGGGAGAGAGGGAGGGAATTCGAGTTTATAAAGAAGATAAAGCCCCCTAATGTGCTTAGGGGATAGAGAAAAGGAGATTTGGAGGAAAATCATGGGGATAGGTTTGGTAGCTGGGCTGCAGAGCCTTGGCATGGAGAGGGTTGCCATGGCTACTGGCACTCCACAAGCCAGGTGTTGGAATCGGGAAGGAAAATGTAGCTACTGCTTTCAAAGTTATGACACTTGCTTCTGCTCTTTCTTTTAAAGGTTGTTAACTGTCATTTTTCACCCAAAATTGGCTCTTTTGGTGAGGTTTTGTGTGGAATTTAGATACTCCCATGCTGTCTGTGTGAATTCTTAATTTGATGTATCTGGCTTTTTGCTTTGGGTTTTTCTTGGAAGGATTAGAAGATGAGAGGAGAGTGAAAGAAGAGAGGGATTTTATTGCAGGGCTTATCCTTTTCTTTCCTGTGTTTTGTTTCTGAAACAGTATATGTGGTGATTGTTTTTATTTAAAGATTAAAAATTCCACTGTTCAATCCAAATTAATATTACAGGCTTATACTTTGATATCCACTATACTGAATTAAATATTAATTATTATTTGGAGCCAAAAATTCTAAATAAGTGATTTTTAAAGAATGTCTGACATCCCACTCTGTATCAATGCTTATCTAAATACTGGGTCAGCTTCTGATGGCTCTACCAGATAGCATCAAAACTAATGTAATACCCACATTCAGTGTGATGCTGACTGAAAACCTTTCAAGCATCCACATTGTGAAATAAGTAATTTCTTGCAATTACCCTGGAAGTGGCAGTTTTATTCACAAACAGATTTTTTCTGAAATTCAGTGAAAGATGTATATAAAAACAATTGTGATTCTTGCAGTTGAAGCATGATCTACAGTGGCCTTACACATGAATGCTTAGTGATTATTTGAGTGACGTGCTTTATTTGAAGAATATAATGCCCTTTCTCAAATGCAATGTATTGAAATCCTTGCTCATAGTGAGAGAAAGAAAAGGGAAATAATCTTCCAGTTAATAAGTGAAAATGTGACTGCTAAATGTAGCAAATGGAGCCGATGATTTGTTTTGTGTCAGTTCCATTTGGTTCTAATGCAATTATTGTTGAGAACTACTTTCTTGATGAATATTGTGAAATATTTAGAGAGGAATGAAAAAAATGATTTTGTAAAAAAATGTGCTCGATCATTAACATGTGTATAACCTAGGTGTGGCATATATAGGTGAGTTCACACACATAAGTAAATTAAAAGATTTTATGTCTTTGTACAACATTTTAGAATCCAAGATGGTTAAAACAGTCCATGTATTCTACCTTTGTGCCTAGTTGGATCATCTGTAATAATTTTCCAGAGGCCTGGAAGTATTCCTTCAGAGGTATGTTCTACTCTCCTCCATTTATCATTGTTCAGGAAAATACCATGCAGATCTCAGGAATCCTCGGGAATTTTTGCCCAGTGCCTGAATACAGTAACTCTGCAGTCAAAATCTCAGTAAATGCATGACAGACTTTGAAGTTTTGTGTGTGATAGTAATGATTATATGATAGTAATTATGATAGTAATTCTAATTTTTAATCCATGTCCAATGAATCTAAAAAAGCCAGGTTATTTCTAGGTACTTGTGGTGTTTTTGGAATAAAAAAAAAAAATCCCCAAATCACTGTAGAAATGATTGTATTATCTAGTCTTGTGATTGTGATTTCAACAACTTATAATTGGGTTTGTACATAATTTTCATTACAAAATTCCTTAGTACAATAAAGCAATAAACTGGTAGGTATAGTGGCAGTGCAGGTATTAAAAACAAATAAAAAGCCCAAACAAACCTGTAAGGCAGGATTTGGAACTGTGCTGAGGTTTTCATGTGTTTGTACATGCATAGCTAAAGAACTTCTTAGGGTTCAACTGAAATTTCTAACAGGGTGAGATCAATGCTTTATCTTCAGGCAATCATTGGTTTAAAAGGCGTCTCCTCTATTGTTTTCTCTCTGTGATGTCAAGAGAAAATAATCATCGTGGTAACATCAGCTAAGCGGTGCTTTTGCAATGGCACTAGAGTCCAGCAAAGGATGTACCCAGGGCATTTGAGCAGCAGGAGCTGTGCAGGTTCCATCTCTTCAGAAAGCATGAAAGTCAAAGTCATTGCTCAGGCCACTGAAAGATTAAATAATAACATTCATTTTCTTTTTTGAGTGTGTCTTTCTGTGCATGTTGGGCCTGAGATTTTTGTCAATACACCTGTATCCTGGGAAGTGTAGTAGTGACTGAAGCTTAAATCCCTTGCAAGGCCCAGCATAGGTACAGTTTGTTTCTTCTCTACAAAGTTCTTTGTGGAAATATCAACAACCAAAAAAAATTGTTCCACAGCAGAATTATCCTCATAAATATCTTGCTGGCTTTTGTCAGGCAATGCTTTCATCCTCTCTTATCTATCTATTGATACTTTGCAAAATATCATCTTTCCCTCTTAACCACACAAAACTCTGTAGAAATTACTCAAAAACCCCCTTCCTGCACAAGGGTTTTATATTCCTCCTGTGTCATGTCCTGAAGTTCTAAGGCAGTGTACAGAAATTCTTTTAGATTTCTATTCATTGATATTGTGGAAGTGTGGCTGTGTACAGCATGGGTTCTGTGAGGAGAGGTGTGGATGGGGAGAGCAGGTGGGAAGCTCTCACCTCTGCAGCCATCAGGACACAGCACAGGCTCCTCCTTTGCTCTTGCCTTCTCCTGCATGTACCCAAAGAGAGGGACTCTTGCTAAAATATCTCTTTTGTTATCCTCAGTTCACCTTGCCCCTTACATGTTACAATTTTCGTGCTGATCCTATTTCAGAGACTTCATTGTGCTGAAATTCTTTTGCTTCTTTCAATTCTGCATTCATTTCTTTATGTTGGTGAATTGAATCAACAAGTAATGCATGAACCAACCCATAACTAAAAATGGTTCCTAATTTTGCTGGGAATCCTGTGTAACAGGAGAACTTATGATTGCCTGTGTTGTGTAAAAATAATTCTAAGTATGTGAGCAGACACCAAGGTCAATTTTAGCTCAAGCCACAGTGACCAAAGAATGCATGAAACAAGCAGTGTTAGAGTATAACCAAACAGCATTGGTTCAATTAAAATAACAATAAAATAACAAACATTTATTTTTCTTTGTCAACTTAAATTGCATCTAGATGTAAACTAGCTAACCAATACCAATGAGTTTGAGTTACAAATTGCACTTTTAGTGTACCTGTGAAAATTAGTTTCTCTGATTTTGGCAAAACTGCCTGAATATTTGTGACTTTACCCTCCTTGCTTCTCTGAATTTTTTTAGTCAGCTTGTCACTTCTAGCTCATGCATCTTCTGTAGCCATGGGTTGGACAGGTTTTGTCCTCGTGGTGCACACAAGTTTTCCCGAAAGTTTTTCTTGTTTGTAGCTGCAGCTCAGCTGACCCGTGTACAAGCATATAAACAGTATTTCATCTTATGTATTTTTGATTCTGTTTATGATTTCATTAAAATACTCAAGTTCCCTAATTTGCTTCATGTGGTGTGTTTTCAATAATTTAACAATTAGGATGTATGTAAATTAATTTTATCTTGTGAGTTAGTAAGTAGAGTTCTAAGGACTAAGTGGGATCTCTGAAATATTTCTGAATTAATCCTTGCCTCTTCTGATATGCTTAAATAGATTGTTACACAGTCATGCAACATATATTCTATACAAAGACAATTGTGTACCATGATTAATTAATTATGGGTTGGACAGCCAAGGGATTACCTCATCTCAGTTAGCTCTAATGCACTGAAGTTAGATCTGTGCACAGTTTTAAGCAGTTAATTTGTGGTCAGGGCAAAGACTGAGGGCTTTATGAAATTTGGCATCATTCAGATTCTGTGGTTGTTAAAAGTATATAGCTGTAATAATTTCTGACATTTTATCAGTTTTTGAAAAATTAAAAGACATGTAATCGAGGAGATTTCTAGTCCCTCCCAAAATGTAAACATCCTTTGATTCACTTTTTTGGATCAAAGCAACAGCTTCTTAGAGGACAACTAGTCAAGATCTTCCAGCATGATATAACTAAATTATCAGTCTGTTTAATCATTGCCATATATCCTCTGCTAGAATCAAAATATATCTAGGATTCAATTTAAAAACCTGTTCTTAATTTGCCATATCTTGCTATTTGATATTTTTCTGTCCTTTAAAAGCACTGCTGAAGTGATTTACTATGGGTGTCTGTTTTCTTATCGAGGTTAGAGATTATGCTGGGGAAACCTGGAATTTATTATTCAAATTGTAATTTGTTGCTTGCAGCAGATTAATCTTTCCCAGGTTATAGAAATACAAATCTGCTTTGTGCAGTGCAACAGTGAGATTGCCAACATCTGGTAAGAAGCTCTGAGGGAGTTATCTCCATTTTCCTCAGATCCTTATAGGGGTCTCTCCAATTCCTCTTCACTGACTTTCTTATTTATTGCTGTATCCTCCTTCAAGACTAGGGCAGTATCATAATACATTTTAAATTGATTATATCCAAATGGTTTTGCCCTCTTTGAAAATGTGATTTCTATGTTAGTTCCTGAGTGTGCTGGAGAGAACAGGCTATCTCACCTAGCTTTAATATGAGCTTCTGCTCACATTTTATCCTGTGGTCCTCCTGTTTTCCAAGTGCTTACACAGAGGATAAAGAAATTTCTTACATTTGTCACAGAGGCTGAAAAGCTTTCAACAGAACAGGTCTCTTATTCCTTACAAAAGCCTTTGGGATAAGTTAATTACAGCAATTCAGCATAAGATGTTACTGCAACACAAACAGCACATAAACGACATAACTCGTGTAGGTCACACAATGTTTTACCTGTCCTTGAATGCCAGCAAAATGCTGAGAGCAAGGGCTCCAGCCTGTGGCCTTGAAGAAGGTTTTATGCTTTGTAGCCTCCCCAAGTCCATGTTTTATGAGCAGTCAGGTGGCTGTGCTGCTCTCCCTGCGCCAGTCGCAGAGTGTGCCCCCAGCCCCACTGTGTGGCTGCATTCCTCTGCACACAGAAAAGCAAAGCACAACTTCCCAAGGAAATTTTCTGGGAATCCCAGTGAGGAACCCCAGAGAAAGAAGAAACAATTCTTATCTTGTTTGCTGTGCCTGTGTTTGTGCCAAAGCAGAATGCAATATGGAGATTGTTCACCCAGAGTGATGGTGTTTGGTTGCCTTGGCCAATCAGGGCCAAGACTGTTGGTCAGCAGACAGTCACAAGATTTTCTTCAGTGAGCTGAGTGCTTGTGCAGATTCAGTGTATATCTAATATAGTATAATTATCTAATATAATCTAATAAAGTAATTAATTAGCCTTCTGATATCAATGGAGTCCTCCTTGTCATTTCTCCCTTTGTTTGAGGTCCCCTTGAACCCTGTACTGCTCTGCTGGGATAGGTGTCCCAGGCCCTGCTCACCTTTGCAATACTGAGTCTTGTGTGTCCCCAGAGAGCTCATTCTGGCTCTGGTTGAGCTCTGAGTTGGTTCAAAACCAGCTGAAAGATGCCTGGATTTCAGCTTGGGTTGGGAGGCACCTCTGAGCATATTGGAGGATGTATGCATTGGCATCTGTTGTACAAACTCCATGGATATTATTATTTTTTTTTCTTCTGGGAATGTTTAACTCTTAGATGTAAATTATGGAAGAAAATAAAATCACATAGTTTCAGTTCATCTTGTAAACCTGACTTTCTGTTAGGACTCTTCTTTCATACTGATTAACAGTATGAAAAAGAATGATATTTGACATGTGGGCCACCAGCTGCTTTAGTCAAAGCATGATCTGTGTGAAATAGTCAGGAGCCTTTGGTGAAACACACTGATGTATCTGGTACTCTTAGTAATAGATACAAGAGAGTTTAATTATCAAAACTTTGCTTCTACAAGCAGTGTTTTCCTTCTTGAGTGATTTACATCTGAATCTACATGGATCTAAGAACTGAAGGATATTTTTATTTTACAAGGAAGCTGTGTGTTTGGCTCCAATATTCTCTCAGATATGAAGGTGATGCTAGTGAACAGAAGCAGTCATCCTTCAGACTAGAAAATATTTCTCTTGGGTGTTATGATTTCCTGAACTTCCCAGAAAATCACCTGCTATAATCAGTGCAGATCCCAAAGCCCTGCCTGTGTGCTGTTTTCAGTGTGTGGTGCAGCCAGTCCTGAGCACAATGAGAACCTCTCTGAGTGTCAGGGTACAAGGACAGGACAGGTTTGCAGCCATGATGAATATGCAGAGGCAGAAGGCTCATCAGAGCATGCTTAGATATCTGAATCTGGAGTTAGATGCTCTCCAACAAGTAAAACTTGCAAGAAAACCTGCAAGATTTTGAAGGAGTTCAATTTTTTTAATAAGCTGAGATACCTTATTTATGAATGTTTAGATTTTTTTGTCATTATGAGAGAGGTTCCGTGTCATGTTTCCAGGCAAATTGTGATTTTTTTCCAAGAAATAGTAGCTTAAGAAGAGTGATTATTATGCACAGTAGGTATAAATGAATTATTTATCAAACATGTTTCTGCTCTCAGTGAAACTACTGTTGATCTACTTTTCTAAGTGTTGTATTGTAGTAGTCATTTGCACACAAAGCTAGTCTTTACTTTAGTAAATGTTTATCTATCACCATTTGTATGAAAAATGAAAGATTACCAACAGAATTGATCATGCTGTTTTGATAATGTGCTTCTATTTTTTTAATAAAAAACTCTATTTTTCAAAGAAAAAAAAGTTCTAGAACCAAAGAAATAAAATCAGGTGTGGAAATGGAGCTGTTAAAAAAAAAAATCAAAGAAATTGTCCAGATGGGTAGCAGCAGTTGCATTTGGATCATCCAGATTGCACTGAAGAATCCTGTTCAGTTTTTGCCTTCTCCTGGGTGGAAACCTTTCTGCCTTCCCTATTGGAACATTTTCATTCTTTATAAAAAATGACTAAGAAATCCTTGATGCTGGGACTGTCATTCCAACTGATTTCCCTGCTCACTGTTAGCTGTTCAGAGGCACAAAGTGCTGTTGTCAGAAACTTTGAAAGGCTTCAGTTTACTTGGAATGAAAATAAGTTTTTGCTGCCACATTCGTGATGAAATATTTTGAAGGCATCAAAAGAGTAGTTAGTGAACAATCACACCATTTCATAAAGCTTACGTAGACAAATAATTCTTAGAGTACACCACTAAAGCAGCATTTTTATCCTGGAACAATACGTCAGAATTTCAGCTTTTTAGGGAATGATGGAATCACACTCATTGAGGTTGGAAAAGATCTCTCAGATCATCAAGTCCAACCATTAATGCAGCACTGCCAGAATTGCCTGGTGTGTCAATCTCAGTCTTGTTATATGGAAGTAATTAAAAAAATGCCATAGGCACTAAAGGAGACGACTGAAGGCAACAGAAGGCATTGGATAAATAGTGTTTCATGTGTAAGAATTTCTCTGGAATGGATAATTGAAAATGGGTTTCCTGTCCTCAAGTTAGCTCAGGCAAGGGTTTTGCTGTTTTTTGGCTGATGGTGCATGGCTGTTCTGGTGGATTTGTGCCTGGATTAGTTTTGGTGTATTTCTTGGCAGATCAGATGAGAATGAAGGGAAATGGATAGGAAGGGGAATAAGTGGGTTTAGTTGTGAGACATCAAAAGCACTCAAGCATTATATTCAAATTAACAGTCATGTAGAAATCACTCCTCACTCTAACTAGCTTTTGCACTGAATTTTGGAGTCTGAAGAACAAAATATGGTTCTGTGTGGGTAAAAAGACAAAAGCATGGGTTTTGTTCCTTAGGATTTTTGCACTCTGAGTGGATACTACAATATGCAACCAAGTAAGGTGCAATTTAATCCTATAGAGATAGCAGAGACCAAGACTGAGTTATGAATGTTAAGTCAAGGGAAAAAGGTTCCTAGTGAAGCTTTGGTTTTAGTATAATCAATAAAATTCATCATGATCATAGGGGTTGCACAGGCCTTCTAGCAATGAATGAATATAAACCTTTAGGTCTACAAAGAAAAATAGGTCTACAAAAAAAAAAAAAATTAAACCTATCACTATTCTCTGGATAATTCTAAATTACAGAGACAAATGTGATCCTAGTGCTCTCAGCTCATTCACTTCCACAGAGATGAGTGCCACTGGTGCCATTTGAAGGCACTGCCTGTGTTAAGGCAAGGAGAAAACTCTGCTTTTGAGGAGGAAAGGAGAGGGTGTTCCATCACCCCTGTCCCATCTGTCCCTCAGGGGACAGGGGCTCTCTCAGAAACCTGAGGTTGGGCAGAAGATTGATGCTGAGGGGGTCAGAGCCCAGCACCCCGAGGTAGAAGACTCTCACATGTGGGCATGGCTTTAACAGAAGGAATTAAAGCTAACCTTTGCCTTACAAGAAAAGTGAGTAGCTCAAAGGTCAGAACATAGTGCTAGAGAACTGCTTACATTTCAGTTCAAGGTGTTACCTGGTGCCTTAAACGATAAAAGCTACCAGAAAAACATTTACAGCTACACTAATTGACCCCTGCTACAATTTGTAGTTCTGCTAAACAGCAATGTGGAAAAAAAACAACAAAAAAACCTCCCACATTCGAGAAATCTGTCAGCTGCTAAACATACATGAAAGGATTGTTTAGCCAGGCTTTTTCACAAGCTGTCAGGCTGTAATAGGGAATTTAGAAAAGGCAGATAACCCTTCCTCTGGAAAGTTGATTTAGACTATGAACTTTTATAAAACAATTTGCCTCCTGGGCATTTTCAGATTGTGCAAAATCTCTTTTCAGGTAAAGCACTTAGTCGATATGCACAGACACATGCAGTGATCTCTGAGATGGAATGAGTTAACTGCACACAGGGACACAGTTTTTAAAGCACAGCATGATGTCGTTATTTTCCTATGCAACCACAGTAATAAAACCAGACATTATGGGAAGAATATCTTTGTTGCTGTGAGGTGTAAAGACAAATGTAAGGAGTTACTTCAGTGAGGGATTGGTTGAGAAGGAGCAATGGGTTTCTGAGCCTGTACGTGTCATGCAAGGGGGAATGAGGCGCAATCAAGCGCTGTGATCTGTGAACCAGGCAGGACAAGGAATGAGCTTGAAAGAGCTTTTTTTGCCTTGCAGCATGGTGCTCCAGTTGTGATGTAAATGATGATTTGTAAAGCTGCGGCAGGAAGTGACAAATGGCAGCGCTGTGCTTGTCAAGGGCTTCGTTAGCACGGCCGTGTGTCAGCTGCAGGAGAGGGATCAGAGCTCCCTCTTCTAATAGGGGACTCTTCCAAGAACTGCCAGCTGATTCCCAATAGCTGCAAGTAGACAATTAGACTAAACATAGGACGTTGTTGGGAAGTTTAAAAAGTTGACATTATGCACTGTTAAAAAAAATTCAAGAGAAACTCGACACCAGTTGAAACCTGAAACCAGCACCATGATTTGGAGAGAGCAAAACAGTCCTAGGTGGGCATTCAAAGAATAATGAAGTTTTTAGTATCCCTAGGGAGTAAAATAACATGAGGTGTCTGCATGTCAGCAAGTCATCTGCAATCTTTTCCCTAAAAGAATATTGGTTTTTGGCGTCATCTTCACATCAAGAAGCATTTTTCCCTGTTGTAAAAGGAATTAGTGTGAGTCACGTGTACATGGAAATATATCACAAGAGAATGAACTGCAAGTGAAAATTAGTGTGAGTTTTTCCATGGTGAAAAGAAAACTTAAACAACTGAAAAAAAAAAAAAGATTTATTGCCAAGAAAGTTTGCACATCCAGAAAAAGACTGCCATCATGGGCATTTTAGAATAAATAAACCCTGGATGAGTTCTGAGTCTGTGTGGATTGAGGTGCTCTGGAATGAGGCTGCACCTTCTGTCCCCTCCGGGTGGGAATGTCTGAAGTACAGATGTGCACAGTGCCAGATGTTGCTCCTGGACGGAGGAAGGTGAGGACACTGTCTGTTGCACACATGAAGTGGTGAATGTAATTTGGAGTTGTTCGTGGTTATGGAAGAAGGCTTTGTGGTCGGTCTTTTGTCCCTGCACAGCATTTCTGCAGTCTTTGTTAAAATGAAATTTCTTTCCCCTGTGTAGCTCTGTAAATGTGAAAACACCAAGAGAGTTCAAGTAATTTTCTAAACGAGTACAGGCTGAAATAAGAAGCTTTGCTTTTGCCAGACAGAAGCACCTAATAACACTGAAGAAACTGTTTTCACCAAGGGTCAAAAATGATAATGAACTTTCTCTCCCACTATCTCTGGAAATATTATAACTTAACACAGATGCAATGCCTGGACATCTTCCCAGAAAGGCTCAAGTAAAATTATTTATTGCCAATAAAAACAACATAGTGATATTTCCCTGCTGCTGTTAAATTTAGGATTGATGGGATGAATAAAGTCAGGGCAATAGAAACTTGCTATGTCAAGATGAAAACTTGGAAGGAAGAGTTAATTCCAAACCAGACCAAATATTTAATGGTCTAAGAAAATGATTTAACCATTATAATACACAATAATCTGAAACAGGACAACTTAAACATTCACATTCAGGAGTCTACTTTGGAAGGGAGACTCTACCACCTTTAAGTGTAGCATAAATCCATTAAAGGATTTTTACACCACCAAGTGCATCTTAAAAGGAGAACTGGTTCTTTGCTGGACTCAGTTCCAAGAGCTCAACCTATGGCAACAGTAATAAAAAAAATAGAGGTTGGAATCATAAAAAAATACTGTTTTATTCAATCTGTACCGTTTGTGCTATGGATCTTTCTTTGTTTTTCTTAGTTTTTTACTCTTTTCTTATGTACTACTTCTAGCCAACTTTCCTTCACCTTTTCCATAAATGTAAAGGATTTCTCTTGATAGTAGAGAGCTTCTGCAATAGTTACACTGGAATGCTTGATGGTTTATTCAGCTTCACAGATGTGAGGAAGGTAGGCACATATTGTAATTTTATCTTGCTGTGTCAATAGGTTGAGGAATATAAAATATTAATATATATTCTGAGAGGTTCTTCATTTTTTCTCATTATTTGATACGCTTGTGCAAATGCCTACAAATGTCTGGGAATTGGTATTCATTCCTGCACAGACATGCATTAAAACTTCTGAAATCAGTGCTTCCTCTTTCAAGGAAATAAGCACTTCTTATCATCACCTTTTGAGGGGTACACACAGAGATGTGTTTTCTTATTGCGATGTTTATTCTGAAACTGATGAATACTTGCAATTTACTATAAATATTTATGGAAAATAAAAAGAGTTCAAGGAATTAGAACAAAACAAAGCTTGCTTATATTTCCCACTTTTTTCCTCTACTATTTAAGGCTTGTTTTTGAAGTGTGTCTTTGAGATGTCCAGACAGAAGAATCTTTGTAAAACTGCCAGTCATCTTAATGTCTGGAGTCACCAGATATCCAGCTTAGAACCACAAAGCTGGTTCCTGACTCACAGTTCTGAGTGCACTACAGGTGACAGCATCAGGCCTGACATGCACGCTCATAAAGATGAAGTGGTTTGTGCTCCAAACCCAAATTCCTTATTACTCTTTCATTACTGCAAGATACATTTTCTAATAGCTGGTTGTTAGAAGAAATTTTCTCACTGAATTACATTAATTTTAGAACTGTAAGCATTTAACAATAGCTTTGAATGGACATTACAAATTAGTGCCAACACCCCCTTTGGCTCATAGTGAACAGCACAGTGAAACTTTCATGAGGTTGTGCTAGCTCTGCTTTGTGTTTTCCTTTCAAAAGGACTCAGTGCAGGAGCACCTCTGTGGCTGCATTTTAGAGGATTTCTGATGCATAAGAGCAAAGCTAAAACTGACTTTTCAGGAAAGCACAGATTCACTTAAACTCAATTCTGTTCTTTGCAAAAGCTCAAAGAGCACAATCTGGAGTCTGTTTCAGTTGCTCAGGAGCTCTGCTGCTTTCAGCTAAGCACTTCCTCAAATCCAAATCCACTGATATTCATCCCCCTCACCCCCTACCTTGTTTTCCAAAATCATGTTGAAAGTTTGTGATTCCTCCTTTAACTTAAACTTCCATTGTAGTAACACCTAAGATGAACCGAGGAAGCACATTCCTACCTGTTACACTGGTTTAACAGCTTGTCTTGCCTGAATTGCTATTGATTTTAAAGCAGGATGTGGGTTGCTATAGCAATCCTGTACTTGAACATTCAAAGGAGAATACCACAAAACCCATCACTTTATAAATTCTACAAACTTAAGTTCTTAGGCTAAAACTTTCAAATATATGTTTTAAATTGCATTTCTGGCGATGATTCATTTCAGTTGTTAAGTTAATGAAGTTGTGAAATTAGGGAGTTGGGCATTTTGTGCGTGTGTCTGACCCAAGATGCTTTCTCCCTGACCAGACTGCTCATACCAAAGAGAAAAAGGATCAATTTCATGCATGTAGTCTCAGGGCAAGCTTGTCACTCATGGAATAACAATCTGAAATGGGTGACAGTGCTCACACCAGCTGCTTGACATCCAGGCAGGTGCAGGAGCCTTAGGAAATGTCAGATTTCCATCAGAGGCAGCTTCAGAGAGCACAACTGGTTCCAAAGCTTTTAGGCACAGCCATCACCCCGGGCCATGGCTGACACCCCAGGCCACGTCAGCCCCGTGCTTGGAACCATTGCTGAGCTGTCACTTTAATAAATGAGTAGCCACTTGGTTTTGATCAGCATTGTCAGGGCTTATTTCAGAAGTGATTCTGATTCCATTGCACAGCCCAGCCCAGCCAAAGTCAATTGGTACAATTTCAAGGTGAATTTATTCATTCTTTATAGAAGTTCTATGCACGCATATATCAAGACAGTTGCATAAATTGAAATAAATAGACTTGGAGCTGCATAGTCTCCTGGTAATTGAAATAGTTTCCCCTCAGTGTATTTGGAGTAATAATGCTACCTTTATGAAGACTGGACTGTCTACAGATGGGAAAGTGTGGAATTATCATATTGATAACATATTTGGAAAATGGAATTGGGCCTAATATGTTGAAAAGGATAGCTGAAAGTTGCCCTTGCCTTCATGAAAGTCTACCATCAAATGATTGTATAATTAATTTCTTCTCCTAATTTTAACTTTTCCTTTGTTTTTAATGCAGATGTTAACTTTGAGAATGGAGAATCTGATTGGTAATACATGAGAAGTTGATTTCTCCAAAGCATGCTGTATGAACAGCCTGTTTTCTACAATTTAAGGGTAGGAAAAAACAAGTAGAAGAGGTCAAAACTGTACTGTTTGGATTTTTCTTGTTTGTTTGCTGTATTTATTGGTAGATCAGATTAGAATGAATGTTGCAATATCAAATGTCCCTGAGCTTTAGTTGTCTCCTTAGTTTCATTAAAAAGAAAAACACAAACAAACAAAAAACCTTTTCAAATGTTGAAAATATTTTCCTTTATTCAGAAAAGAACTTGAGGTGAAAAAAGGGCATAAAAATGTTCTTAGTTTTCTACAGGGAGCAAAATGAATAGAAGTGAGGGAAACAGAAGGCATCAATTAGAAAGCAACAGTTCATTACTCAGGTGGCTTTTCAGAGCTGGCAAGTACCTCAGCTATCAGAAGTGCAATTCTGCTGTGAATCTCTTCTCCAAGTGCTCTCAGCAGACGTTGCCAGGGCAATGGAGGTTTTAGAAACTTTTAAAGGAGCTCTTGCTGTTTTTAAATTATGCTTCTAAAACAAAGCTCCCCAAAAACCAGAGTGATTTTCCTGACCATAAGAGATGAAGACATTCATTCTTTCCTCCTTGGTCTGCTGCAATGCAAGGGTGACAAGCTGCTTCCTTGGGATGGGGATCCCTTCCCCTGTGTCCTGGCAGGTGGGAATTTGCAGTGTCACCTTGCCTGCAGGGCTGAGGGCTGCTTGGGGATTTCTCCTTGGCTCTCCTTTCCCAAGGAGGGAGGAGTGTGGGACTGGTCCAGGCTGCAGCTGCTGCTCCACAAGCTCTCTGCTCTGTGCAGTTTGAGTCATTTCAGTGCACAGGGGAGAAGACCCTCCTGACCCAGTGGGAGAGCATGGAAAAGGCATGGGGAGAGCAGGGATCTGCAAGAGAGGCCTGGGGAAGGGAAAGGAAAAAGCCAATCCAACAGCATGGGAAAGGAGAGAGTGGAGTGAGTGATACTCAGTAATGAGCATGTACTTAACTGAAGCAGGGAACATAACAAAGTGATCAAATGTGTTTTGTTTTCTTCTTACTTTTCATTCTTTCTCATCTTTATACAGCCTTAACTACCATGGTAAGAATGATCCCAGGAATGATTGAGTGATGAGGTAGAATTGTAAAGATGGGGAATTAATAAAATGGAATTCCAAGTTTTCCACAGAAGTTTGGGTGCAAAGAACTTTTTGAAATGTCAGCTCCAAAAGTCCACTTGTTTTATTTCTTTTTGAATCATACCCATTTGAAGGTGAAGAAAAGATTTCTGACCTAATAACCTTGCACAGTAGGTTTTGTTCTAGAGCAAAATTTTATAGATCATTTTAGTATCCCCTAAAAACTGAAGTTTTTATAGTGGTATCAGCTCCTTAACTGACACAAGCTGTGCTGAGCAATAGGAGAGAAATACATGTTTGGCTTTGAGAGATTATTCTTTTCCCCAAATTTTGATTAGGAGGTGGCAGGACAATATAGCATTGAACTGTATGCAAAGATAGCTGAGAATTTTACCAGAATAAAAGATGGAGATGACAGCTGTAATCTCTTCAATCTGATAATTTACTTGAGTTTGGGGCAAGGCTTACTCATTTGAAAAGCATTATACACAAAGGTGAAATCTTCTTATCTATAACTTGTACAGCTCAGGGGAACTGATCTACTTTTGGAATGTAAAGGAAAAATTGTGGAGTAGCTGCAGTAAATGTACTGTAATTTATTTCTTGTTTATATCAGTTCCATACAGTGGGCCATACTTACTAAATTGCACAACTCCCAAGAGGCCACAAGCAGCATCCACAGCGAGCTCAGGTTTAACACCTTCAGTGAGGTTATTACATGAGAACTGTGCAATTAATGTATGGATCCAGAATGTTTGGGCTTGAATTCATTGGGTTAATGTATCTTGGGAGGTATAAATGAAATAGTTCACTGATAATTCTTTCCAGGCTTGCATGAAACCAAGGGCAGGCACAAAACTTCAATGCCAGGGAAATATTTTGCATCTCAAGTGGAAAAGGTGATGGGTGAATTTTTTTTTTTTTCTTTTTACAAATTAAACAAGGCCTCATCTTTTGACAATGTTTTGATTCTTTTCCTCTACCAACTAATTTTCTTGACTGCTACAATCGCTAATAGTTTGGAAACTGCTTCTGAACCCCCCAGAAATATCTGTAAATATTTCTTTAAAAAACTCTCTAAAACAAGGTCAGTTCTCACCATTCATTCATGTAATACTGTAATTTCATTCTCTTCATCATAGCTAATCTGGATTTACTTGGGATCAAGTAAATCAGCCTGGATAAATGCCTTAGTATTTCACCTAAGATTAGAGAGATCTTTCAGAAGTTTATTTTCCCTATCAAAAATGTAACCATCTTGATCCCCTGAAAAGTATCTTTGGAAGAAAGATACATACAGGATTTATGAAACTGAAAAAATGATCAAAATTTAAAAGAAAAAAAATAAATAGGGTAATGCTTAATGAAATTGTTTTTTGTTTTTTGGTCTTTTTTCCTAGTTCTCTTTACAAACCTCTCCAAACACTGAAAAAGTCTGAAAATATTTTCATATTTTGGAATTGGCCTATTTTATGTAGTAGTTATGTTATGATTTGATGGTAAATTCATCTGTTTGCCTGAGCACACCTGAAAAGTAATGATGTGATAAGCTCTGCTCCTTTGGTTGCTGGATATGTTTAAGGCAGCTTTCTTAGGCTGGCAACACTGCAGAATGTGTGGGTTTGTGGTGTGGAAGTGAAATGAATTGTTAAAATGATACTGTACCCCAAAACTGTGTTTGAAAACCATTCTGATGCTTTCCTTCTTCTTAACTCCAAATCTGTTTGAAGCCTTGTGAGAACTTTGCAAAATTGACTTTTGTCACTGTTTTATTATTTCTTTAATCAGCCATCAGCAAGAATTAGAAAAACCTCATCTAGGCAATAGTGAGCAAAAATACAAGGAAGGTGCCTATTAGTAATACACAAAATCCAACAAATTTTATATAATGGCCCGAGCAATCAGATAAATTAATTTTTAAATCTAGTTGAAGAGAAAAATTAAATAGATGCATTTATTCAACCATGACCTTTCTGAGTTTCATGTCCACTGGAGTGTCAGTCCTGACACATTATTAAAAAGATGAGATTAAAATAGGAAGAAATTTAGCTAATGAAAGTGCAGGGAAAAATTCTGTACTGTAATTGCTTGTTACATTTCTCAGCCTTCTGTCTGCCACCTGCTATGCTCTAGTAAACTGTATTTCAGGAAAGGCCATTATATAATAACTTTTTATATTGTAACAAGATTATATTTTCCTGCATTGACATTCAAGCACAAACACTTATAATTAACTCTGGGAATATGCCTAATCTGTACTTTGTTATCAGTGATATAGCTGTTTTCAGAATGTGTACTGTACCATTGCCCTTTTTAGCTGTATCCTTGGCATGAATAAATGTAAATTTTGTAACAGTGTACCGACAACAAAGAAATCAAAAGAATGAGCAGACATGAAAGAGGATTTGCCAGAACTTTGGTTTGATAATTCAGAATTTATTATCAATTAATGTTTTCTGTGATAGCATCCTTGTGAAAATGTGATTATAAAAACAATGCCATTTACTGGTGCCATACACTGCAATGTAAAAGGATGCCTTGATTTTTTTTGTTGTTGTTGACTGTAGCTGGGCTGCCTTACCATCCTGCACATGGCCCCTTATGCCTTGCCTACACTAAGAGACTGATTATTTGAGTAGTTTTCTCATCAATGTATTGCTGCCAAGCCACGGTGCTTGTGAAACAAGGCATTTGTTGAAAGATTGAATGAATTATCTGATATCTAAAGCTATTTGTTTGGTTTGAAACTGACAGTGGGAAAATCAGGTAATAATCTCATTATTTAAGCATGCCACAATGCTGTCAGGACATGAGATTCTGGAGTGAGCCACAAGGCCAGGTGTGAGCCAGCTGATAATTGCCTGACAGCTCTTCAGGAATTCCTCACATTTCTTTTGTGTAGGTGGCATGGTTTCACTGAAGTACAAGTAATCCAGTCACTGACACTGGACTTGTGTGTGGCACCAAAGGTGACTTGCAAAAATAAATGTTATGTGAAGTGGGACCTGGTTTCAAGGGAAAAAGTCTGCTTTTCTTTCCAGAGCTGTGAGAGGGTGTCCTTCTCTGTGCAAAATGTCCTTCCCTCAGCACATTGAGTGTTCTTTGAAGCTTTTTCTCTTGTGCTAAAGGTCTCTGGCACTGTGGGTTTTAACATCATCATTATCCAACTTCTGGATTTCACAGATCTCCCATTCAAATAATTCCTGCATCAGTTGCTGCATAGATACTTTATAGGGATAACTAGCTGATGTTTTATAATTGTGCCTTTACATGATGGACATCTTGGCATTGTTTTTTTGTTGATTTCTTTAGTGTTGATTGAGTTATTTTGGCTTTTTTTTTTTTTAATTGATAAAACCATTTGAAACTTGTTAAATGCATCCTGTTATTAACAGCATGGAAGGAAGAAACCAGCTCTGTCAGGTGCAGTGACAGCACTTGATGCCCCAACATCACTTATCTCATGGGACCATTGCTCAGATTTGGATCCTGCTGTGGCAACATCGCAGCTTTTAAAGCATTGACTCAAGGGAAGGTGGTCCTGCTCTAAGGAAAAGTGTATTTTTTAGTGGGAATGGGGGGAGAAGGATGCCTAGGAGACAGGAGAACTGCTTGAGGGAGGTAAGAAGATGATTAAAGTTGGATGTTCTTTTCATTATTTCTGGCACAAAGCAATGGGACAAAATTGGTCTTCATACCTATATCCCTGAGTGTCTTTAAGGTGAAAGATTATGAAATTGTTGAACTGTTGATACTCTCCACAGGAAAAAAATAATTTCTTCTCTAGGTCAACCTGGGCTACCAAACACACCCTTTGGTAGCACAGGAGTGCCCTATTTGTGAGGCAGGTACTCCTCCCATAGGTGAAATACTTCAGTGTTGCTATTAATCATCAAGGGTTATATGGCCATGTGTCAGATCTGTGGGGTATTTTTAATATTGTATCTTGCAACATTGTAATATTACATTGTTACAAGACTTTCACAATACTTAGTCAAATTATAGCTGCATGAAATGAAAATGTAGTTGAGATTCACTGCAGGAGTAGTTTAGGCAGATATTTTTACATTGACATGCAAATATCTTTGATGGAATCTTACATTGCTGTAGAAACAATACTAAATTTTCGATATTTTTGGATTCTACATCATTCACAAGAGAAAAAATACTCTAGCTTAAGGCTTGGTATGAATTAATTCTTTATGTAAAGAGCAAAATGGTGCATTTCTCTTTTTACAGGAAAAACAAATGACCATCAATTCTAGCACTGACTTCTGATTACAATTTGTCCTCTTTGTTTATTTCACAACTAGTGTACATAGATTAATAATTACAATTCCTGAACCTGATAATTTATGCATTAGTATTTAGCCCTTGTCATGTCTATAATTTTTGCAATTAATTGTTTTAATAATGGAAAGGTTAATTGCACTATTCATCAGAACTGCTTGCTGTGAAACGGCAGACAAATGAGAATCTTCAAAGATAAAGGGCAAGCTGAGTGCTCTGAGCTGTCATTCCAGCAAGGGAAACTCACTGAATCAGCCCTGCAGCTTCACTCCCTCGCTGAGATCTCGGGCATGTAAACTCATTCCATCCAGACAAAGGGAATTGTACCAAATCACAGGTCATTAACCAACCCCAAACAAACAACACCTTACTGGACAATCTGTGATGTTCTCTGCACTGTGGTGTGGCCCACAGACACACAGGGCTCTTCACCTCCCTCTGAAAGCATGTAGGATGTGTTTTCAGACTGCTCAGGACTCCTGTCAGGGCCTGGGTGCATTTTATATCCTGATTAATCCTTTGTACTACAAGGCTAGATTGTGTTTGTGCCTGAACCTGTCAGCCAGGTGCTGCTCAGTCATTAGACCTGCGATAAAGTAAATGCATAATTAGGGTATACATGTGGTTATAGAGATACAAGGTACTTAATGACCCCTTATTCTTAAACAGGAAGCAAATATGCAGGTGTAGATAACTGCAGGAATGACCACACTGGGATTTAGGTCCATTTTAATTGATTGAAATATTTGCATAGGAATTGACTCATTAAGTGTTTACCCTGCTGTACTGGTGCTAACTTTCCATCTTTTTATACCTATATAGTAAAGTCAGGAATAATGTGTGCTTAAAGGAGAAAACAAGTTATAATTCTGGAGCCAATTGGAGACATTTTAGCACTGCTCTCTGGTGGTCTTCAACCATACGATTGACAAACCTTGTGTGTGAGAAAATAAATAGCAACTAATTTTTGTTAGACCACAGCCTTTTATCTTTCCTTCTCAATGTTGTATTTCATAAGATTTTCTGTGATTACAACTGGACTGTAGAGATGCTTTCCTTATCGTGTCTGTGATTAAGGGTTTCTCCTTGCAAACATTTTTGATTAAATCTTTGTTCTATTGACATTAACATAAAACTTTTAAGGTATTTTTCTGGGTGTGAAAACTATATCTGTTTTTTATAATTATATGCTTGTTTGATTTCTCTTTTCTCAGCCCAAATTCAGGCACTTCACTGCCATTTGCAGCTGAATAGTACTTTTTATTCCAACCACAACACTTACTCTAAGAAAAAGAATCAAATGCTTTTATTAGACAGCCTTCTGAATTCCAATGCAAATGCTTTTTACAAATTGTGCGTGTGTGTACATATGTATTTAACATATACCACTGTAGATTTTTCTTTCCTATCTTTTGTACAATTTTTATTCTTCCTGTTACCTCACAGAAGCTGATATTTAACATCAAGGACTTGGAGAAATGCAGCACTCTATTCAGTCACACTTTTCTCTGTATATGATGAAGAATGCAGGTTCTGGATGTCTTGTACTTGTAGGGTTCCCAGACAGAGGAAGGAAATGCTGAATCTGACTCCATGTTCTTAGAAGGATAATTTATTTTTTTATGATACTATATTATATTTAAGAATTCTATACTAAACTATACTAAAGAATAGAGAAAGGATACAGACAGAAGGCTAAAAAGTTACTAATGAAAACTTGTGACTCCTTCCAGAGTCCTTACACAGCTTGGCTGTGATTTGCCATAAAGTCAAAACAATTCACATGAAAGCAATGAAACAATCGCTTGTTGGATAAACAATCTCCAAACACATTCCAAAGCAGCAAAACACAGGAGAAGCAAATGAGATAATATTGTTTTCCT
>JAXCLO010000037.1:5539508-5587448 GCA_035583995.1 Arremon aurantiirostris | reverse complement strand
ACAGAGAGACGTGGGAAAAGGGAATGTAGGCCCAAAAGAATGAGGAAGAGTTGATGGTATAGTTTAACCAATAGATCACTTGGCTTACAGAATATTCATGAGCTTATTACTTGCTCTATAAGTGTCTGATGCTCTCTTCAATAAATGGAACTTGCTGATGACTCAGATTGTGCCCCGAGTTTTCCCTGCACCAGACAAATGGCTGGAAAACCGCAACACCTCTCACATGCTCTGACTGACCTGAACAGGTTGCTCCATCTGTATGACATGCATAATGCCACAATTGTGCTGATTTTGCAACTTTTGCCCATTTTCAGATACTTTGTGACCTTTAATTGAAAAAAAATCACACGGGTACAGTGTGTGTGAAGAGTGACTTACCACACTTTGCATGTGGCACAGTGGGAAATAAAAGGGTTGCTTGCTTCTAGCTTGCCTTAATCCTATCTACGGGCAATAACCAGCAGATAAATATTCTGAATGGGGAGGTTAGCTTCACAAACAAACAGTGGGCCTGATGGTAGATATCAGATATTGTGAGTGAAAGACGCAATGGGGAGGAACCAGAAATTCCACAGGAATTCCACAAATTGACTGTTGCTCACGCAAGGCCGTGCTAAATTCCTGGGCTTAGAGGAAAAGAACAGAGACACAAAGAAAAAGTAGTGAGTGGTGCACATTAGAAGGAAGTCTGTATTAGGCAATCAGGGAAGTCTGTATGTCTCAAGTACCTCAGCCAGTGGGGAAGAGAGAGAGAAATGCAGACAGGAAATGAGGATAAAAATGAGGCTGCGTTCTCCAACAACTTGAGAGACCCCATGGGAAGTGCCCATGGCCTCTCCCTATATTCAAATAGCATTACAGGACTCCTCTTTCTCCTTTTTGGACACAAACCTCTGACATCGTGGATTAGTTTTCCTGGCATGCTAAAAACATCTTAATCTATGCAAACACTGAGTTTATGAATGTGACAAAATAAAAGCAATTTCCAAATTCCTGCAATTCATACATTGTGGCAATTTTCTTTTTCTTAAGTAATTTAGCACCGTCATTATCACATTTGATACATGGCTACAGCTTGTGGGATTTCTCTTTCATTTTTAACACTGAAGGGAGCTCATATTTATGTTCCTGAATGGCTTGAAATATCTCGGTGTTTTCAGAATCTCTACTGGCCAGGAAAAAAACCAAATTCAATATTTTGGTGCTATTTCCTTTTGACAGAGCAGAACGCTGAGGGCAGAAAGACGGGGAGTGCACTCAGTTAACTCTGTGCATGATTGAGAGAGGAGCACAAACTTGGACAACAGTGACCAAAGAAAACAAATTAAGTGGCAGCAACTTACATAGCAAATGATTGGAGAGACAGAAAACCTTTCCTTCCTCCCCCAGGCAACTGTAAATTAAGACTGGGTGGAAAACATGGCAAGGAGACAAATTGCCCATTTCCAAGGCACTCAGAGGCTGGGTCCAGAGCAACAAACCCTGAAGTCAGCAGGCACAAATGGTTTTCCCAGCAATCCTGACACACAATCTATCCATCCTCCTTGTATTCCAGGGAAAGCTACCGGAGAAGAAACCCACCTTTATGTAAGGAGAAAGGGCAGAATTAATTGCTGCTGCTGTAAAATATTTTTTTTTTTTTCTCTGCAGCCTTGGCATTTGGGTCATAGGACAGGACCTTGGATCCCAGGATGCCTCAGCTCCATGAATTCCAATTTTAACACACAGTTTCTAAACCATTCTCACCAGTCAGCCTCTATTCCACATCAGATTTTGGTCATGATTTCTCTCGGGAAAACAGCAAGACTCTCATGGTATCAGAAACCCCACAATTTTGACAAAAATTGTGAGAAAAATCAGTCAGGAATGCTGTTTGCAGTCTGTCACCAAGAAACTATTTCAGTAGATGGAGTATTCGCTGTATGGAAATGGGAAAGAGGTTTTTTTACTTTGAGTCAATAATTAAGTCCTTTTACAGGTGTTTTTCCTTACCTTCTTCCCTCCTTTCCCCCTGATGAAATGTCCTCTGAATGTAATGGATATTTTCAAGAGAAAAGAGTGGATTTTGGATCTCGTACTTCATGGCAGATGGTATAAAGGACTACCAGCAAGGAGCACTCCTTACTTAGAGGTCAGAGGACACCTTGGCATCCCTTTAAATGGCTTAACAGCTCTGCAAGAATAACAAATCTGTTTAAAATAGGAAATCAGAAAGAAATAAAGCTGTGTCAGGCAACATTAACACTCCCATGTGCAATTTGACCTTGGACAGCTCATCAGATCTCTTATTCAGCTCATTCATCATTATTCTGAGCTGTCACCATGAACATTCTTTCTCATTAATTATACATTAACCTCATTCATGACTTTTAATCTATAATGGGTCAGGATGTTTAAAAATAATGAAATAAGAATGTGGAAAGGTAATAAGGATAATACAAATACTGGAGCTTAGGACATCTGCCTGCAAATCAAAAATAGGAGATGCTGAACAATTAAGGGGGAAACAAAAACAAGAAAAGAGAAGTCTGCAAATCTCCAATCTTGCATTTAGAACAGTATTAGCTTTAAAAGGTTCCCAAAATATTCAGCTTGTAGACTTCTGACAATTTTTTTAACTGAACTTTCAAAGTAAGGGAAATATCTGTTGTAAGCAGATTAGGGGATCCAACTGTTAGGAGCCAGCTCAGATAAAATAAGGATGGGTTCCTGACAATATCCAGGCTCTCTCCTGCTGTTGAACTGCCCACATTCCTG
The DNA here is from genome assembly GCA_035583995.1 of Arremon aurantiirostris. Classification (NCBI taxonomy): domain Eukaryota; kingdom Metazoa; phylum Chordata; class Aves; order Passeriformes; family Passerellidae; genus Arremon; species Arremon aurantiirostris. The sequence continues at coordinate 5,584,688 of JAXCLO010000037.1, read as the reverse complement.
GGTGGGAGGGTCTCCACTGGGTGGGACAGTGTTTGACAGTGTTTTCATAGTGCACTGTGTCCCTGCAGCTTGGCGCATCCATCTCCCAGAGGTCACACCAGCTCTCAGTGGGTCCCCTAACCCGTGCAGTGGCCTCATTTCCCAGCAACCTGGGATTAGAGCAATCCTTTGAATCTGTCAGTCACTCCTCTGCTCTGAATATTGGATTCAGCAGAGGATTTACCTCTGTACTTCCAGCACTGATAATGTTTTAATTCTGAAATTATCATATATTGTTCCTTCCTGTAATTAATTGAGTTTTCACATCACACAGCACTGGGGCACCTTGCTTTTCCAATATCACAAAGGACTTTTCATACTGTGGCAGTTGACTGCAGTAAGCTGAAAGTGCCAAGGTTTCCAAAACAGGCTTGAAGCAGAAATAAAATTTTATACCCAGGAAGAATTACTACATGCCACACAACACAACATTTCAAGCTAAAATAATGTTTCATCAAAGATTTAGGGTACAAGGATTAGTTTTTTAAACCCAGCTAAGTCAATGAATCTTGTATTCCACATACTGCTATACATTATGTCCTGGATGGATTTCACAATGCAGTTTGAGGTTGTTCTAGACAGGTTGAGTCAAAGAAAAAAAACCTCAGCAGAGAGGACACTTCACTGACCTGCTTTAAAAGAACTTGTGAAACCCACCAGGAAAAGGATACCCCAGAAAGGGGGTCAAAAAATATTGCACTGCCTGGGAAGCACTCAGTGAATTTTAGAATGGTAATTTATGGAGTTCACAAATTATAAAATACGGAGCCTAAAATATATACAGAAGGATTTACCTGAAAGAGAAAAACCAGAAGAATCTGTCAGTCCAAGCTGTAAATGGATCCCATTTGATGTATCCAGACTATGCTTTATTATTTCCAAAGAATCTAAAAAACCTTTGTAAATCAGTTTTTACCAGCTCCAGGATTTTCAAAAGACTCCAAGAAAATTAGGGCTAGTGAGCTCACTGAACTGGTGAGCTTCGCTTGAAACTGGGTATCCAGCTACCCTGGGGAGCTTGGAAAATCCCTGCTTCTCTGAACAGCTGGATTCTGCTCAGCTTTAGAAAAATACATGTATTTCAAGTATTTTTACAGGATTTTAACCTCAAAAATATCCAAATCCAAGGGTAGGTGCTTAATGTCATTGCCTGCTGATGATTCTATATGACTGTCTGCGGCACTGAATAACACCTTTGGGTAATTCAGTGGTTACACCCTGTTTTGTGACATCCACAGGGCTGTGAAGAAGGTCTTAGAACCCAGCCCTGCTCTTCCCCCTGCACTGCAGCAGCTCAGGCTTTTAACTCCAGCCCAGCCACCTCTGGGGCAGGTGAGCCAAGGCAGTCATCATCACATATTTACCTTTTCCTGATGATTTCCACACACTCACAGCCATTAATTAAACTCTAAGGGCTTGGTAATAGATTGAGAGGAATATTTTCTGCCATACCTCAGGTGAAAGAGCTGTTTCACTTAAACATGAGCAGCAATTGGCTTTAAACCTAAAGAAACCGTTTTTATGAGCAATCATGGATCTGTGTGCAGTAAAAAGCATGATTTGGTGGGGCACATTCAGTTTGTGTTGAAGGAAAGGAGATTACTTTTTCATTCAAAACACCTTTACACAAATGTATTTCTTTCTTAGATTGAAGTGGGTATATTGGGCTATTTATTCCCATGTGGAATTCCAGCAATAGGCGTTACTGATGATTTAGTCCCTGAAATTTATTTTTTCCTTAAATCTCTTTCAGAAAATCCTATTCCATGTATAAACAGCATCACAACAAAAGGACTTGTCAGTATTTGTAATACTCCCAAGCTGACACATCTAACCTGTATTTGGCCAATGTAAAATCAACTCAGTATCTGTAAAGCAACAGTTGTTTGGCTTTTTAAAGGGTGGTTAGTTTATGTGACAGCTTCAGCTGCCTGTAAGCTGCACAGATAACTTGGCCTAATGAACACCGGCTCCAGCAGCCCAGTGTGTTAGCAAATAGAAGGAAACACATCCCAGAGCATGTTCATGATTCAAACCCAAACAGGGGACCTCAGCCAATCGCTCTGAACCATGAATTGGCCATACCATTGGCCAGTTGTTGTATTTTTGGGGTCCCGCATCATGAGGAGGAAAGATGAATCTGACTCCATGCTCTTAGAAGGCTAATTTATTATTTTATGATGTTATATTTATTAAAGAGTGATATACTAAAACTATACTAAAGAATAGAGAAAGGATACAGACAGAAGGCTGAAAGATAATAAATAAAAACTCATGACTCTCCTCAGAGACCGACATAGCCTGACCATGATTGGTCATTAAGTCAAAACAATTCACATGTTGGAGTAACAATCTCCAACCACATTCCAAAGCAGCAAAACACAGGAGAAGCAAATGAGATAATATTGTTTTCCTTTTTCTCTGAAGCTTCTCAGCTTCCCAGGAGAAGAATCCTGGGCAAGGGGATTTTTCCAGAAAATATGGCAGTGACATTGATGGATGTTGGTGGAGAAGTTGTCAAGTCTGCACCAGGAGGTCACAAAGCAGAAGGGGCAGGAGGCTGCTCTGGGCTGCAGGCTCCATCTCATGCTTGGCTCACACTGCTGGGCAGGTGTCCTCTTTAACCAGCAGGGACTGGAGAGCTGGGTGAGGAGTGTGCAGAGCTGTGTTCCATTACACCTCCACCAAATCTCTGAGCTACTGCTGTATTGCTGTGTTTGGTTAGGAGCCTGGCAATTGGCTGAGCCTGCTAAAAATGACCCTCTGTGGAACCATGAGCTGCAGTCACAACTGTCCAGCTGCAGGATGGTGACCTGGTTGCGGTCTTTGAGGAGAAAACATTCTCTGTGTGTGTGTGCTGGAAGTGAAGCCATGGATGCTGTCCCTGACAAGGGGAAGCTGTTCTGAAGGCCCAGGTGTTTCTTCAGCCCATGCTGTTTCAGGGATGATGTGGGCTCAGGCCTTGCTCTGCAGCCCAGGCTGTCCTGGCTTGCCTTGGGAAGCTCTGAGGTTTGGGTTTGGCAGAGGCTTGTCCCAGCAGCTCTGCTCCAGAAACGTCTGTATCGCCAATTTTGGAGCAGCATTACTTGAGTAACTGGAATTACTTATCTGCACATTGCGTGAATTGCCTGTTCAGTTATGGGATAGTGAGAAAAACTTGCTTTTAGGTTATTCTTGGTCTTGTCTGTTACAAAGAATTTTGGTGAAGGCATAAATGTTATCCTAATCAAAGAATACAAGTACCAAAAAAAAAATTTAACACCTTTTTTCCAAAGAGAAAGAAATAGCGCTGTTAGTCTTTTATCTAGAGATGAGCTATCTTCTATGACAATGATTTTTTTGCTACATCTATAAGCTGCCTTTAAAGATACCCAATGAAAAGCTTAGCACCACTTAAAAATAAAGCTTGCATTAAATATTTCTGGCTGAAATGCTGTTTGAAACAGCACACTGCTCATTATGCTTGCTTTTTTCCCTCTGATGCAGTATGCTTACAGATGTGTCAGAAATTGAACTTTCTGATATTTATTAATACTTTTAAGTGATAAGCAAAAATTACATATTGGAAAACATAACTACCTGTATATAGCTACTCATCTCCACCACAAATATGGATTACAAGCACCAAACAGAATGTTTTGTACTTTGGCTATGTTGGTGCTGAAGGCATCAGTTAAATTAGAATCCTTTGATATGTAAATTATTTATTGTTGTAAATTATGCATCCTCTAAAATCAAAGAGACACATAACCTATAATTTATTATTCATTTAACATGAAAATTTGTCTTCATATAACAATTTCTCAGTTAGATATGGAGTTCTGATTTGAAATAAAACCTTTTAATGTGGGCTACAGTTAAAACATAAAAGAGGTTGAGGTTTTTCTGAACCTGTAAAATATTCTCTAAGACAGTTTAATCCCTACAACTTCTTTACAAAGTTTTTAAGCTCACTGGGTGATAGACAGTTATGGATTCCTTAGACATTGGCTAAAAGTGACTGGGGTTTCGCTTGTATATTTGTTTTTAAAAGATTGGTGGATGAAAGTAGATTTTGTTTGTGCAAGAACTCTGAAAAGCAGCTACATATGTTTTCATACACAACAAGTTTTGTAAATTGTGATTAATTTTTACTTTGAGGAGGAAGCTGTGAAACTCTTGGACTGCATCTGACTTGCTCTTTGCATTTATTCGGTTTGAAAGTTTAGAACAAAATTATGGCTTTTGAGTTCCAGACAAACCAAAATAACAGATTTGCACTGCATGATTAGACCCAGGGATATTTGTGTAGCAGTAAGAGAATTGTAAGCTTTCCCAAACCACCATTTCATGTCTTCATTTTCCTCTTTGTGCACTGTGCATTCTGTTCCTGTTGGATCAGAATGTAAAGTAAATGCTGTCTTGATTGCTAAGCTCTTGGAATTTCTTTAAGACTTCTCTGTTCTAGAAGAGAATAGAAGTGGGTAGGAGAGAGATGGTTTTGTTTCTGACTGGGAAATGGTTATGCATATGCCACACTCATGAGCATAACTTGTTTTGAACACACTAAAATCTTGGGGTCAGCAGAGAAACAGAGTTCTTATTTCTTGTGGTTTGTCAGGGAAAAAAATGCTACATTGCAAAATATTTTAGCAGTCTGAATTTTAGTGTGAGTAAAGAATCATGAATGTAAGTGAATGTAAGTGCAGTAGAACAAAGGTATGATTATGTACTTTAAGTTTTTTAGAACGGTTGCTTTGATCTTCTTATGATATTAAATACCTGGGGAAATTTAAGTGTTTTTACTGCACTTACAGCTGGCATAGAGTATTTGTAGTAAAATACTTGGAATTCCTCTATGTGGAAGTGCTTATGTTTACATCTAATGTGAAATCTTCATAGTTTCTGTGTAAGAACTGATTTTGGATAAGTTCCCAATTCAGCAAGTATATGACCCTCCTTTGATCAGGCCACCAGACCTTTCTTTCTTTGAATTATAACAAAGGTGTAGCAAAGAGCTGGAGTGAAAGACAAATGTTAAATTCACTATGGGCAACTCACATGATCTGATTAGATTAAAATTAAATTGGGATGAAGGGCGTGAGATGAAGGAAAAGTCCCCAGACTATGTCTAAACATTTAAATTTATTTTTTGTGCCATTGTTTTGGGAGAAAACAGTGGATAAAAACATCAGCATTTTTGAGTATTTACTGAAGAGCCCTTCCATGGCTGAGGAGGTCCCTTCTATTATGTTAAGCATGCAAGACTCATGTGCAGATTTCTAAATAAAAAAGAAGGAAATTTTTATTAATGACATCCACTGACAATGGGAAGCAGGGCCTCAGCCAGGTTAAGAAAAGAAGAAACATAAGATGATAACAGTTCAGTTTTTAGGCACAAAGTTTGTGGTGATTGGGAGTGGCACTGGGGGTCCAGCCTCGTCCCTAATTGGGTACAGCTGTGTGCTCAGGTGAATAACATTGAAGATAACGAGCCACTGACCAATCCCACAGGGAGCAGAGGGCACACAGGTGCAGGGCATCAACAGGAGGGGATAAAAGGTTGAGCTGAAGAACAAGAAGGGCAGATGCTTGCAGCCTTTTGAAGTGATGTGGTGTTACTCTGTATGGATAAATTCTTGAAGCCTCCTGATGAGGTAAGGTGTTATTCCTAAAGTCTTCTGAAATTGTGTGGTGATACTCTGTGTATAGTGGCTGTCGCAACTGTGACATGGGCTATGACATAGTTTTTATAACAAATCCTACATTCTGTGTATTTTCATCTCTACAATGAAGTAATGCTTTTTTTTTTTTTTGTTCTCTGTCAGAAAACTCTTTAAAGCTGCTTATGTGCACACTGATTTTGTTGAAGAGTAAAAATGATTCAAAATAAGGAAGAGATTTTCAATAGTTCTTGCAAACCCAGTGGGGAAGCCAAGGTCTGTCAGGTCTGTTCTGCATGTGAAATATTTTGAACAGCTCCAGAGCACAGCTGATGTTTCTGAGGCTTCCTTAAGGAAAGGTCAATGTAAACTATAAAAAGCTGTAGGCAGAAAGTCAAAATGAGAGAAAAAAGTGTGTTCTTCCATTTTTTGGTTATGTTAACAAGCTCAGCTCTTCAGTACTTATAATGGCCAGTGTCAAATAAGAATATAGCAGCCATCTTGTAGAGATAATGCAAGGGTTTATATACATCAGTGTAAGTTTTCTGTGTTTGTATACACCCAAGTTTTGGTGTAGTTACTTGCTTCTGTTTTTTAGCTTCAATTAGCAATTGCTTTTTCTCTCCTGCAGTAAGTTTTCCTACTAGCTGACCTTAATAATAGGCTTATTTTTTATCAAGTAAAACCACTTTTTGCATTTCTCTGTAAAAGGTGAACTGATATGTGTTAGCAACTTCTGGTATGTTTGATTTATTGCCAAATGTTTAACATTAGAACAGTCATGCAATTTTTTTTGTTAAACTCTGGTGTCCCTGAATATAATGCTGGAAAAAAGAAATCCCTGTCATCAAATAATTTTTTCCTATAACAAAAAGTAATAATGCTATTTCATTATTAAGGGCTATGTTCTGTGTATTATAAATCTTTATAGTGTTAAACCTTAATAATTATTACGTGTTCTATCTTGCTACTGGTATTCCTATTAATGCTTCATTTAGCAAGGCAGAAATGGTACTTCTGATCTCTATAGTGCTAGAAAAGAGTGAAAAAACTCTTTGTGCACAAATCACAAGAAAGCATAACTTATCTGTTACAGAGCAGGGAGATTAAATACATGGCCATAAACTCCTTGCAATCATGGTGACTGAGTAGAGGCTTCTTCTGATTGCTTTAATAAATCCTTTAAGTATGCTTTCAATCTCTCAGTGATTCCTGACAAAACTTGTATGCTCTTGTTGGGCATCTGCCTACATCTAAAGTTCCAGTTATGAATATTTTATGTGGCTTATCACTGCACTTGTGTCACTGGCTCAGGACTTGCTGCTGTGCCTTTTGTCAGGGCCTGTTAATGCTGTACTAGGCAGAATAGGGGAGGGATGGATATAGAGTTTGGTAATCTACTCTTTCATTTCCTTTTATAGAAGATATAAAAAATAATGATTGTGAATGATTGATGAGGTGATTGCATTTCACAGATTCTGAGATGCTGGTCCATTAGTAAAATCATTTGTTTTATCTTCTGTGTGCAGGGGTGAGGTCAGTGGTATTGCAATGGCATGGTGCTGAAATGGGATACTGGAAATGGTTCTAAAATGGAAAATCTGCTGTACCTGTATCTGCCTGGTTTCTTTCCTGGGGTAGGAAACCAGAGCTGAACACACAAACGTCCTTGTGACGACAGTTGTCTTTGCATTCAACTGTTTTCTTTCTTCTTATTCATGGGTATTTAGACACTTAAAGATATTTAGAGCCCATCTATAAGAATACATGCAGTGATCCCGCATTCTCTCATCTGGAATGGCAAGCTCCCTTCTACCCTACTGAACCCAAGGTTCCACCTCCTTTGAAGCATTCCTGTGCTTACTGTGCCACTGTTAGGTACAAATGTGTGGCAGCAGCTCTCTGCCCCCGTAGAGCAGGCACAGGCATTCCCAGGCAATTTTCCCTGGGGAAGGCTGTGAGAAAGCTCAGAGAAAGAATTAAAACAATTCTTATCTCCACTTGCTGCACCTGTTGCTAGGCAAATATGCAATGTGTAATGGAGATTTGTTTACCAAAAGGTGGTGGTGATTTAGTTGGTTGACCAATGAGGTCAAAGCTGTATCAGACAAGTTAGATGGGGTTACAAGTTTCTTAAAAATCTAGGATGAATGTAGTATAGAAGAATAAAGCCTTCTACAGCTTTCTACATCATAGAATCAGTGCTAATTACACCCATGTCAGGGAACATGGCAACACAAATGAACGATAAAATAAAATGGAATTTGTTTTGGTATCCATTTGTCATTCCTTATCAGGAATACTTCATCTGAAGGAGTTTATAGCCAGGATTTCTTGCAGAAAAACATATTTTAAGTCAATGCTAGTAAATACAAAATGCAAATTTTGGATTCCTAAGTGAGACTGTTTTCAAAACTAATTTGGTGGGTGAAGTCTTTGGGAATTACATGACTATGTATTCTTTTTCTGGTATAGATCCTGCAGTATGTGTCTAAAAAATAGTTCCATTTGGAGCATTTAACCAAGTGGTTTGAGTTAAAGAAATTTTGTAAGTAAAGTAATAAATGTTGAAGCAGAATATGGAACTAAACAGTGTAATGACATGCAAATAGAGAAGAAACCACTGTAGGAGAAGTGCTAATGTGTCTGGGTACAGGACTGAATTGGGTTCAATAGTTCAATGAGAGCATTTCCTGACACTTTACATTTGATGCTGCCATTATATGGGCTGATGCCTACTTTGAGCCCATGTAGATAGCAGATCTGTGTAATTATACAAGAAATCAAAGTACTGCTCACCTTTAGGTTTTATTTTTGCCTGTCATTATTTGTCTTGGTAGAAAACAGTTTCAAGAAGAAAACTGGTTTGAGATTTCACGAACTTTTAAAAAACATGATGATGCATTTGGAAATGAGATCTAAAACAAGCCTGCACCTTCTCAGTATCTTAGAGAAACTCCCTTGCAGGGTTGCCAGTGACTGCATTAGTTTCTCCAGTCTGTGTTTAATGACTCTTCTTCCCTTAAGGTGAATGAGTTTCTTCACCAGAGTTTGATTTATTGAGGCATTTGTCCAGAATGTGTTTATTACCTTTTTTCAGAGATTTAGAGTGTATTCAAATATTGAAAATTAAGTCACACAAATAAGGTGTTAGCTTCCTATACTTTCTGTATTCTCAAAAATGAGATACTACTATATGAAAAGCAGATGGAAAATTGTCTCTTAATTTGGCTGTGGTTTCAACAGCTGAGATAGCACTTAGATGAATAAGAATAGTTACACATATAACTTAGGAACGTGAAATTTGCATTTCCTTCTTGCAAAAAGGAAAGAAGGTGTATGTAGCACTTGAATAATGCCACATCTGTCTAAAGATTTTGATGGATATCATATAATCACTGAGGATATTTGGGTGAATATAGAACTATGAAGATTATACTTTGATTTTCACAATGCAATTTCATGTCTGGGATAACACCGAAGATATATAAAAAGAGTGTATAGGTTCCAGAGATTTCTGAGAGTAAAATCTGACAATAATGCTAGCTAAATTCTCATGATTTTTTCAAGAAACTAACAGTATGGATAAAAATATTTTTCTTCATAATTGCACTTTATTTAGTTTGAAATATGTTGGCATATAAAAGGTGTAAACTATTTTGTAAGGCCATACTGGAGGATTCAGTGTTTTTGGGGTATTAGCTGTTTTATTGTTTGGTTTTGTTTTGGCTTTAATCTGCTACTAGGAAAATAAATAAATAAAGTTCAACATGCAATCACATAAGTTTCACATGTTTAAATTCTTTGAACTAGTAACTCTTGAAATGGATAAATTAAAAAAAATATTGAAGTAAATTACTTATCAAGACAATTAATGGAATAAAATCATAACTATTAAAATGCATCGTCTCAGCCCCTGAAGTCAGCTGGTATCTCCAATTTTTAATGTCATTTCATGACCAATTCTAAATCCATAATTAAATGTTCGATGTGTCTTCTCAACCAAAAACAGATAGGAGGCTAAACCATTTCACCTGAAGGATTTTAATAAAGTGATAATATTGGGTTTGGTTTGTGTTTGTGATGTTCAGGTGAGGAGGAGAGGGCTGGGCTGTGGCTGAGGCTCTGTTCTGGGGGAGCTCCCTGGCTCTGCCTGGGGCACACACACAGGGCTGCTCTCATCCCAGCACTCCACACAGCCAGGCCCTTTTGGCTTGGGATAAAATCTGTTCTTTTCCATTCTCGCTGAAAAAAACCTTCCTCATCCTGATTCTCCAGTATTCCTGCTCAGCCCAGGGCTCCCATCAGTCTCTGTGATTGATTTTGTTCCCACAGTCCTTCCTAAGCTGTTCCACCATTTGAGGACTGTCCTTTTCATCCCCAGGCCCTTTTTGCTTCCAGTCAGGCTGATGGGGGCTGTCAGCTCATGTACACTGATCCCTCCAGCACCTTTCAGCCTCATCTCTCTATAACCAAGCCTAGGATTTTTCACTGGGATGCTGATAGATCTAATACAGAGCTGTTATTATTTATTTATTTCCTGCTACCAATAAATTAGGCTTTGATTACTGCACCAAAATTGGTTGTGGGGGTCAAAGTGTAGTCGGAAGTGCATTTTTGGGGGTATTATATTTTGGAGGCAATGAATACTGAATTTAATATGTTGTACTTCAAATTTTAACAGCTGGATCAATGTGTATATGTTGTAATACTCATGAACATTGTCCAAAGAGAAACACATCAATTCTGAGGTATCCAAGTATGTATGCAAATGTTAGCGGGCCTAAAATGTTTTTCTTCATATTTTCTGTATTAGTTAACTTTTGACTGTTGTTAGTTCAGTTTTTAAACTTTTTTTGTCTGGTGTTGATAGCGCTTTGTTGACTACAAGAGAGAAGAAACCTAAGCTCTCTTCTAGCTTTTAAAAAATATTATGTGAACATATAAGGAGAATGGCACATAGTGAATGGAGCTCCATGACAATGTACTAGACAAGAATTTCTCAAGTATTTCCTTAACAGAAGAGCATCCATGGAGTGATTGAGAATATTGCTGCTACTAACAATAACAAAACCCCCAAAGGTCTCATTCATTATTTTATTGTTAAATTCACAATACTTGAGGTCATGTAGCCGAAGTCCTAGGCTTGAGTAAGAGAACACTTGAGATCTGTGCCAGCATGGCTGGAGAAGTTTGAAGTCATAAATATTAAAAGCTCCAAACCCAGAAGTCAACAGAAAGAAAGGCAGTGTACCTAATATTTGTATCCTCCAATTTGTTTGGGCATTATAGAAATTCACTTCCTGCCCTGTTTGATGGATAACCATAGGCAGGGAGTTAGGACAGGTGTTCTGGTATCTACACTCTCTTCTGTTTCTCCTAGGGAAAAAAAAATACTCAGGGCAATGTAACTTTATAATGTTTTTACAAGTTTCTTTGAGATCTGGAAAGAGCTCACAGTATACCAATGAGACAGGTCTTGTTTTGCTCACTGCATCCTTGCTCCTTACCATTGTGACTTAGACTTGGTTTAGGGCTGATTTTTATTATGTGTCTAATGAAGAAGGTCCAAGTCAACCACTACTAATATTTATAGTAGACACTTATTTCTGTAGTGTTTTAATTGGAAACCAAATAATATTTTGATGTTGTGCTGTTGCCGTAACTAAACATCCTCTTGCCTTAAATGAAGATTTAATGCATGAGAGATGGAGAATAGAGCTTTTGGAAGAAATAGTTTATTTTGTTACTGGTTCGACTCAACTGTAACTGTGAATTTCTAGAAATTAAGTTTCTCTGGAGTTGGAATTTTTTTTTGTCTTGGGGGAAAGATATAGGAAATAATGGAAAAGTTAATATAATTAGGAACTTTAAAATGTTTTCCAACAATAATCTCCTGCTGAGCCATGGCGAGCCACCCTTGTGGGATGGCTGCAGAAGGAGCATGGGCTTAGCTGCTGTGGGGTAACGGGGGAGGGCACTTGTGCTGCCATCACCAAATCCTCTGTGTGAGCCTGTGGTAAAATAAACTGCTTGGACAGCTTGGGCTTGGCTCCTCTTCCCTGTTTGCTGCCCCTGTGTATCCTCAGCTCAGAGCTGCACTCTGCTCTCTGCCATAGCAGCTCTTCCCTGAGGGGAAACCAGGCTTTGGGGCAACTGCTGGAGCTGCAGAGAGAGAGATCCTGCTCAAGTGCAGGGTCTGCTTTGGAAGGTTCTTATCTGACTTGGAGTTATTTTGTGTGTGAATTTTAAGAGACACAGCAACTCATATTCAGTTTTAATACTTAGAGTGTCTTACATTAAATGTACATAATACTGAAAAGATTTAATTCAATTTCACAGTAGTAATGAGTATACAGCAGTGGATTCTTGCACTGCAGTAAAATGGTCCCTTTGATAAAAAAATAAAATTAATATATTGGTAGCTAATGTATCATTTCCTCAAATAAAGTTAGCAGTTATTGTCTAGGCTTCCTCCTATGACAGCTGACTCATGTTAGCCTCCCCTGCACAATGCCTTGTGGGGCACTGAACAGAAACCCAAACTAATGCAGACATTTTTTCAGTCTCATAAAATGATTAAAGTTGATGTAAAAGGACTCATTAAAATTGAAAATATTAGGATCATTAAAAAGTCATTGAATCACCTAACTCCTCTGATTTATTTAACAATAACCATATTTGGTCTCTGTTTTAAACTCATAGACTCCCATATTTTGTCTCTAATTATTGGCAGCCACCCACCATGCAGCATGAGGACATGTTCTTGATGAATTCCTTCTTTTAAAGTCTTCTTTTAGGGTAATTCTTCAGCCTTTGCAGATCCTGCTGCTGCAGACTCTTTGGCCAAATGCTTAAACTCAAACATAAACAGATCAATTGAGATCTGCACAAGTGGTTGCCTTCTTAAAGACTAATGTTCAGGATATCAGGGCTAATTAAAATAACCCACTCTGATTGCTACTATTACCTTAATAGATCATATTTAATTCCAAGTCCTTTGCTTACAAATGACATCAGAATTTGCTGTAAAAGCTAAAGCAGATTCTTTGAAACATAGTTCAGCTCCTATAAAATCCCCCAAATTTTCTTTAACCCAACATAGCAATGGAAATCTCAGACCATGGTGGGAAAAAGAGAGCTTTATCACAGTTCTCATTCGATGTTGGTCATTTTCACTGAATGACTCATACATTTTTAAAGATTGACTTTGAATATATCTGCTGTCCCATGGAGTTCATGGAAGCTATTCAAGTTCCAAATGAGCAAGCATATTGGGAGGTTTTTTGTGGAGAACTAGACCTTTCAAAAGGCCCTTTTATCTTTATGAAAAGCATCTTAATTTTAGCAAACAATAATAAAAATAAAATAATTTGTGTCTTTACTCAAAGAAGGTTACTAGTACTTTTGAAAAAAATGCTGCAAATGGGTAGAAAATAATTATTTTGGCAAGATTTGTTCTCAAATTACTGATGGAGCTGTCAGACATACTGAGAGGAACAAAGGCAAGTTTTAATAATGATTTTGTGAGTAATTTGTACATCAGTTGTTAATTCTGAAAGGCATATCTTTAGAAGACAAGGGTTACTCAAGAAAAAGCAAGAGGAGTTTCACAAAATATTCTCTGACAAGAACCCTCAGGAAAACCAATGTTTAAAGTCTTAATGTAATTTAGAAAGCCATAAATAAACCCACACATTCCAGGAGTATTTGTAGTTTACCTCCCCCAGTGAATTCACTGCCCTGAGTTACTTGTTGGTAAAACCAGGAGTAGGTTTTGATTGAGGACAGTCACAGTTATGGGAGGGAGCCATGCTCCAGTTTGTGATTTTTGTAGAAGGATGAATTTACATCCAGCCCCACCTTACCCAAAAGTTCCAGGTTCATAAGATCATAAGTGCCCCAGTGGTTCATATACAGTGAACGTCTTGGGCTTTAGGAACGAGACATTTGACAAAAAATCTCATTTTTCATAGCAACTTGACAGATACTTAAGCCCACTCTGTGTCTAGTCCTTTCATTCCTTGGACCATCTTTTTTTATATCTATTTAATATTTATTGCACTTAGTGCCTTCTTTTATACTTGTTTCCATCTTACAAACTTTAATCACTGCTATTTGGACACTACATCCACAGGGTTTTTGCTTTTTGACTGTTAAAGCTCACAGCATTTTTGACTGTGAGCAACTGATCACTCACATTAAAACTAACTCATTATTTTCAACTATACCTTATATTATGGACTGAGTTCAATACTCTGAATGTTTTCCTGTACATTTCTCTGACAACCATTTTCAAGAAAAAGAATGGTGGACATGGTCATGTTTTAAATTACAGATTTTTGTGCAAGTGAAGTGCTTGTTGGTGATAGTTGTAGGGACAGATAACAGTTCTCAGAAAGGAGTGTTGATGTTGGACCAATCAGCAAACAGCTGCTAGCTGCAGTTTTCCATCCTAATATCGCTCTGTATATTCTGAAGAGTATATTTGGAAATTCAAGCATAACTTAGAAGCTGCAACTTCAATATTTAATAGTAGAAAGGAGTGTTTTCAGTTTTGAACGAGAATGTGCCGGGGAGCTGCATTTGGGCAATACTTGATGGGAGGTCTCTTCTCATGTTCTGTAATGAAGGTAGTAGAGTTTTAATAGAGTTTTTTTTTTTATTTTTTATGTGCTCTATACAGCATGGGCCTAATAGGATATGGAGCTTAATTCCTGGATGCTTCTCTAAGATTCCTCAAATCTTTTGGAAAATCTAGGTGCAAAAATAAGATTTGAGACCCATTGTTAATGGTGAATTCTATTGGTTTATCAAACATAGAGGTGGTCCCTGGCAGTTTCTTCTATTATCTGCTTTACTTTTTATAAAACAGCACGTTATTGTTTTTTCTTCCCGATATTATACCTGTGCTTAATTTTCCTGTTCACTTACTTCACATAATTTGGCTTGACGTGTAAATCTGCCATGAGATACGAGGAAAACTGCCATAGATAAGTGCTTCTTAAAACAAAAGGTACTTGTCAATCACTTCCTTCCAGGAAATCAAATGGACTTTTTTTGTCTGGTGTTGCTATAGTGAGAGTTCATGGTGTGCTACTGATAAGGCTGTCATTTCCCTATGAAATACTTCTGGCTGGAGCTGTGGTTAAAACATGATTTATTAGAATATAGGAAAAAAATATATTAGTGCTACTTCTTTTATATGCTTCCATTTTCTAGTCACTGGAGGGTGTAGTAGGTAATGTACCAATTAACTGAATGCCAGCTGCTGGTTGGGCTTGTGTTAACATCACAGGACAAGTTCTCTCCTAGATGTCATTGTCCTTGTGACTGCACTGCTCAGAACTGGATGGCCTGAGGCTAAACCCATGTTCAGCAAGAGAAATTCTCAGGCGTTCAAATCTGGGATTTGCAGGGGCAGAAATTAAACCAGAATACAAGAGAGGATTGTAGAGCTGAACCTGTGTGATCAGTGCTCATATGAGTCTTTTTTTAAAGCTGCTGTTGTTTTAAAATATAAGAATGAGCGAGTAAAATGTACTGGGATGGTGACACCCTGATAACATTCACATTGTGTGTGTCAGAGATGCCTGTGGAAAAGACAGGTGACTTATGGAGACTAAATTTTATGAAGATTAAACTCCTAAAAAGAGGCATGGTGACACACAGAAACCCTGGTTGAATCTCCTTTCAGCTGGTGACCCAGGAATCTAAAGCCATGCAGCCTTATAGAATTTGGAGAATTTGCTCTCCTCTTCAGAGAGCAATCAGCACATGCTGTGCTTTGTTTGAAATCCATCTCCACCTATACAGAAATACTCAGGTTTTACTTGGCAAATTGTCTGGTTTTCCTATGGGTTTTAATTACAACACATTGGAATAATCCATAATCTTTTGTCAGTTACTGTGGTGGTGTAGTTTGGAGTATAAAATTGAGTTTGAGAAGAAAGCCAGAGCAACACTGCTGCAAATGAGTTTTGCTTTCCTTCTCCATTCTACAGAAGAGTCCCTGGGTCTCATCCTTAATGGTGTTTGTTTTAATAAATTAGAGAGAAAAAGAGAGATCAGAGTGTCTTTGCACTGGGCATGTTAGTTGGACATATGACTGATAAGGCTAATGGACTAGTTTTTTACAAGACAGCCACATGAAAAATTGATGTGCTTGGTTACAATTGATATTAAACACCTCTTCTGCCCTTTGTGAAAATTAAAGTAGCTTTTTCTGTGCCCAGCACAATGCAAGACGGGCAAATTAAAACATTTATTTTTATTCTAACTTGTGCCAGCATACTGGAAGAATAGATGCAGGATCATAAATGACATAGTCATAAAGGTGAGGTCCTAATTTACTTCCCAGTTTTATTTCAGCTTACTTTTCCATTGCTGGGAGGCATAAAAGTTACTGACTTATAGTACATTCACCTCACGCTGGTCTCCTATCAAACAGAATATCAGTGGAACACCTCCACAGAGCTCTCTACATGAAATTGTCCTTTTGTATGTCTCATAATCGGCTGCAATGTGACCAAGCATCTGGTGGTGACAAGCAGATGTCTTTGATTTATTGGCTAATATCACTGCTTGTTAGTGGATGGTTGAGCAGGAGACTAAAAGAGCATAAAATCAGAGAGAATAAATTATGAAGGCACCGAACTGTGGCATTATAAACTCCTCCTTGTCACAGATGTGACATCTCCTAGGAAATGTGGAATGAGAGAGACATCCCCTCTTCAAAGACAGTGGCCACTGTCTAATGATTTTGAATAAAATAAAAAACCCAAACAAACAGCCCATATCCACCAATATCTTGCCTGAAGGGGTGGTTTTCTCCTGCTTAAGCAGTCTGCCTCAAGACTGTTGATCTGCTGGGAAATGGAGTTGATTAGCAGCTAATTCAGGAGTTTGGGCAAGTTGAAGGATGCTGGGATTACAGAGGATCTCTGCTGCAAATGGAGATGGTTTTCTATAAATGCTGTCTAAAAACTGGATCAGACCCTAACTCTGAAAATACAGGTTCAAGGTTCTGCTTCTCGCTTTTAACGTTATTAGTCTTGTAAAGAGGAGAGTGTGTCTGGTCCATTTTGTGTAGAATCGTTCCTTGTCCCAGGAAATGCATGGATAAGATGGGAATCAGCTTTGCAGGCTGTGCTGAGCTGTTTTACTCATGGCCTGTAGGTCTGCTCTGCATTGCAGGCTCTTTTTGGGCTTGACAGGAGGATTGCAATGTGCAAATACATGACAAAAGTCTCAAAATTAGAGTCTGCATCATTCTTAAATGCCCTTGCCATTTTTTATCTGCTTTAAATAGTGAGTAGCTACCAAATTAAACAATGTGTGTGACTGAAAATGTCTGGTAGTCCCTTGGGACTGGAATGCAATAGATCTCAGCTGTTATTCATTGCTGACAATTATTCTGAACTGCAGAGTAGTGACAATTGTGACTACTCACAATGTCAAATAAACATTATGTATATGTTTATTCAATAAATCAACTTGAAGTATGAAAGGAAGAAGATACTCACTATTTCACTCCTGTGCAGTGCTGAGATGTTAAACTGACTAATGGCAACAAGCCATGCACTGATTCAGTAGGAAGCCATTTAAGAGTTATAATGCCTTCAAAGAATAACTATGGACATGACATATGGAATTGACAGCTTTGTTTTAAATATTTATGTAAATATTTCTCTTCTCAAGTAATAGTATAAGAATCAGTTTGGAGGGGGGATGTCAAAGGGTGCGTTTGTTTCAATGGACAACATTAATGTTATTATTTCAATTAAAATCCAGTGTGACTTCTTGCAAAGTTCCCTTTAACCCCTTCAATGTTAGATGAGCTGCAGCCATAATGAGGAGATATTCTTTGTGCTTTTAACGAGCAGCACCAGTAACTGGTTATGACTTAGCGAGAAGCGAAAGAAAACTTTTAAGGGTGCCCATTGGAACTATTTTGCTACGGCAGTTATCTGAGGGTATTAGCCTGGAGCAGATCCTGGGAGCTGCAGAAAGAGGCTGCACAATTAAAAAGGCAGGAAGGAGCTGAGTGGTAGGTCTTGGTAAAGGGAAAGAGGAGCTCAGGCTAATGACACCAGACCCTCAGGCAGAGGGAAGTCACTGCAGTGCTACACAGCAGTTACATCACAGTGCCCTAAAACCATCTGCTCAAGGATTTCAGTTTATAAGAGCAAAACCCACAAATTTTATGGAGAAAATGTTTGTGCTTGGGGTTTTGGTTGTTGTTTCTTAAATTTCCTAGCATTCAGCAAGAAACTCTTCCTAATACTTGTGATAAAAAATATAATCAAAAGATAGTTGATCTATAACATCACAAATAATAAAATACCTCATACTAAGAGAAATGCAGTCCATGGACTTGATAAGAGTTGCAAAGGGGGAATCTTAATGTTTCAATGTATTTCTCTGAGCAGTTCTTTTTAATTTTAAATTCTTTTTTTCAAGTGAGAGCTGTTCTGTGTAATGGATTTGAATGTACTGAAGAGATTTGAAAGGATTTCCTTCATGTTCACTTTATTTCTGGAGCAGTTCAGCCTGTTTCAGCTTGGAGTTACAAAATGGAACAAAGAGGAAAATCTCCATAAAATATGCATACAATTTTTAATAATGAGTTCCAAAAAACTCTCCTATAAATAAGAACTGCTGATCACATCCCTTGGTGGATTTTCTGGAAGAAAAGCATGACACCTTGAGACAGAATTCTGTTGTTTTTTAGACAGTGGCTGTGTGTCAGTCAAAGCATTTCTGACAGTGAAAGACATGAAAAATCCACAAACACACCCAATCTTGAAAGACAAATGAGATGGAAGATATTCTATTAATAGAAAACATAAAAATAAATACCAGCCAAAACAAGTGCTTCATTCAGTGTGTTAAAAAAATCAACTTGTCAAAAATGTCATAGGCATCAGAATCTTATTGAATAGACTTCACTTTCTCTGAGATGTTGCTTCTCATCATAACAAAAATAGGGGGGAAAAACCGAAAAATAACTTGGATATAGGAAAGGTAAAATACATATGGAGAAGAGACTTAAATTTCCAAGATGTGCTGCTTCAAAAATAAGAGATCTTTCATTTCAGTGTATACAGCTCAGGAAATATCAACCCAGTGTGTAGTCCCAGCCAAACCTGCAGATAAACTGGGCAGGGCACTTGGATATTTCTTGGTTCACCAGCTATACCATGGGAATTTGAGCTGTGTTCTCACTTGATGCAAATTTATTTTCCATTTTGCTATCTCTACAGCAGCTTGGTGTTTGGTGGTAATGTGATTCAGGAACATCATAGTTCCAGCTGCATTCTGTAACCGTGTTAGGTCCTATCAATTCCTTGTGATTTAGCACTTTTAAGGATAAATGGTTTGAAATGTACATTCAATGAAAAGTCTTTGAACAATTCAAAGGAGCAATAGTTGATTTTAGAGAAATTGCAAACTTAGATGTATAGTTATTTGTTTTGAATTATTAGAGAGAATTCTGCCTACTTATAGGAAATAAATAGAATGTACTTTTCTGAAGTTCCCAGCCAATATTTATCTTTAATTTTCTAATGTGGTTTGGTCTCTGGTGACAATCATTTTGTGTTATTCAGACAACAATTATTCACTATCTATTCCTGATGAGATTATTTACTAAAAGTGTCCATAAAGAAGTGGATGCAAGCAGCAAGTTTTATTATTAAGGTTTTTATTTAATCTCCTAGAACGTGCTGGAGAGCCTGTGTAGAGCTGAATGCCTGAGCTGACAGTGGACCTTGGTACACAGTATCACAGCTTAGTGCCCATTGACTTGTGCTGGAGATACTCAGATACATAAAAACTTAGTTCCATCAGGTCAGAAAGAAACTGTAAATATGTTTGGCTTAATACATAAGGAGGTGGGAAACTCCTGCAATCCTAATCAAAACTATAAAGGCATCCATGCTATGTTAGTCAATACTTTGGGTATTGAATTATTTGTAGGGAACCTCAGAAAATGATAGAAATGCAGAAAATCCTGATTCCAATCAGGGGGATTCTCAAGGGTTTTTGTTTTGGTTTTTTGGGGGTTTTCCCCCCTTGCTGCAGTTATATCTGTGCTTTCTAAGTGATGTGTTTGTGTCTGCTGCTTGTGGGAAAGACATCCCATAAGACATGGGACAGATCCCAGTAACTGTTTAGACAGCTCTGTGTTTCAAGAGTCTGTAAATCACTCTCAATACTGATCTCATATTATTACTTTTTTTTTCTTTAAATGATTATTTTCAAAAATCGTGAATAAATACAGGTAGTGGAGAGATGCTTTTCTAATGGGCAGTTCAAAGCAGAAATGAGATTCAGGATGCTCTAACCTGTTCTCTGAAGGAATGGATCCCCACTGACTGCATGGCAAGTCTGCTGCCTGGAATTACTCTCCTCTGTCACTTGGTGCACAACACTCAATATCAGTATTAGACATGATATTTCCCTTCACAGTTGCTCAAAAGGAATGAAACATTCTACCAAGCAGGAATGGCAGAGTTTTATAGATGTAGCCCTGAGGTGGCTGCTCATTTGCTGATAACTCCAGATCTGAAGAAGGAACCTTGACTCAGCCTGCCCTGAGCTGCAGCTGTGTCTGCTCGGGCTCCCCTGAAGGGCTCCTAGTGGGATCCATCAGCAGCTCAGCATCCACCCCACTGCACAGACAGGTGGGAACAAATCCCAGCAGGCCAAAGACCTACATCAGAGGGGAAAAGCATTTCTAGGCTGCCAAGCCCCTTTTCCTGTACAGGGTTTTTGGAGAGAATATTTAACTATATAGTATAATTTGAGTTTGCTTTTCAGATCATAGAACAGGCTCCATTACAATAAGAAAACTTTCACCATCAGGTATTAGTCGCTCTTGAGCATCTTTGCAATTAAAACATTACTATTGCAAAGTCCTAGAGGCTTAGGAATAGACATGTCTTGTATCCTTCAGTGGATGTGAGTGTAACCATGTGCAGCCATGTGTGGTGAATGTGTCAGAACTAACAGCAGGAACTTTGATAAGAGTTCTCCATCAGTAAACCTGCTTGATAGCTTGAGGTCTTGGAATTGTTATTATAAGTGGCATCCAGAAGGGCTGCTGCAGTTAAAGGTCTGTCAGATTTCCCCACCCACAGGCTTCCCTAGGGATTTATTATATTTCAACTTCTCCAAGTTGTGTTGAGCCTAAAACTACAGCCAAGAACTTGTAGATACAGACATGGTTTTATCTTTCTCCCCTGAATGATCCAATGGCTTGGTTCAAGAATTGGTGATGTGGAGGATCAGGACAATATGTGTGCTTTGGGGCACCCTGGGGTGAGCATCATTAGCAGCAATTAGTAAGAATGAGAACTGCTCTTCCGGAAAGGGAGGCAGAGCAGGAGATGAACAGGAGACAGGTGAGGGGCAGGGAAATTAAAACAGATTACATGAATGAATTAATTTCTTCAGAGAAATGACACTTTCAAAAAGTTATTTATATGACTCAGAATTTGGAAAATAGCAGAAATATTATTTTTGAATTTGCATCTCCCCCTCAGAATTTACCATTATTATATTTACCAGCTTTTTCATTGATAATATGCACAGACTAGAAGTAGATGCAAGAACAGATACTTCTCATTTATATGTGGAATTTAAAAGCCCTGCCCTGGCTAAGTTTCTGGCTTTCTCCTTTTAAGACTGGTCACAGAGAAAGTCAGTAAAAAAAGCAGAGGTGCTTAGGCTGCTGAGCTGGCATGCAGTGGGGCAGGACGGAAGAAGATCCCCTTTGCTGGAAGCAGTAGTAGTTGCAAAGTCATATTTAATGCTGTAAGTAGCACATGTAGGTATTTATGCTGTTCTCAAACTTGCACAGCAGATTTAGGAATGTTTCTACTGTAACTGCAGAATGACTTCATAAGTGAACTGAGGCAGCTGCACAAAAAATAAGATAAACGTGTCACCATTTTCTTGTAATCCCTCTGCTTCAAAGATTCATGGCAAAATGTGCTGAGCACTGTGGACTGCTGAAATAGGAAAATGGACAGAGGGTTTTAGTCATATATTCCTCATGAGGTATGGTGTAGGTCAGTACAGAGAGCCCCGTGACATTGGCTGAATTTTCCAGCTCTCAGTGAGTAAGAAACTGGTTTACTGACTCTCTGTGGTATTAAATCATGGTGCTACTTTGGGAATGAAGACCAACATGAGGGGTTTTATTCATCTGATATCCCTCTCTCCTGCAAATAAGTGCTGTCTACCAATTCCTTTATGCTGTAATGCGCATTTGGGGGGAAAAAAATCCAAACTTAAGAAAATCTAAGCACATTTTTTAGTGTCTTGGGTAAGAGCTGTCCCAGGTTCTGAAATGCAGGGTACATTCATTTCAGTGAAAAGGCCTTCAGTCAGATTTTATTTTAGTGGTCCACTTCTGTTTGAGGAAGGCACTTGAGGAAAAGCACAATAGGATCAGCTGTTCCTTGTCAAGCCTTACTTTACTGGACATGATCATTATTCATAACTCTGGTTCTCTCTCCCATTTATTTGTTTTCTGGTGTATCTCCAACAATTGTGTGAGGCATTTAAATTTTTTTTTTTTTTAATTCCTATCAGTTTGGCCTGTCCTTTTACTGCTTCAGGTACATACAGACATCTCCTGCATGGTTTTTTGGGAGAGACAAATGTGGGAGGCTGCCTGAGTGTGGGCTGTGTAGGAATTTGGCTTATTCCTGTTAAGTCAGTGTCCTAAAGGGGCCCTAAGCCTGAGACAGACCCTACATCAAATTAAGCCTATGACAGGATACGGATATAGTCCAAACAGATAAAAGGTTTGCTTCTGACCTTCCTTGCTCAAGGCAAGTTCTAACCACACAAATAAATCCTAGATGAAAGAATTTATTCAGCTCTTTAAATCAGGTCTCTTTAAATCCATAGTTCCCAACCTAAATATTACAGCCTTATTGCAGGAGGCAAAACTTTTATTTCAGCATTACCACAGACAATACAGACAGGGCACTTTTTGTATGACAGCAGCAGCCTGACCTAGAGAGGCTCAGAATCAACAAATGGGCCTTGGTTTGAGTTCAGTGGGTTTGTGGGATTGATCAGAGCGGTTGGTTGATAGCCTTTGTAAACAAAGGGTGAGAACTATCCTTATCCTCTATGATTTCTGTGGCACTTTTTAAATATTCAGAATGTGAAATCATCACTATCTCTGTACTTTATTCCCAATATAGTCTGGTGAAAAAACAGCCTTGACTCAGCAGCTCACTGTCAGGGTTAAGCTTTATCAACACCAAATTTGAGGGTTTTTCATGTGTATTTAAATCACAGTGCAATCCATGCAGTGTATGCGTCCTCCTAATCAGCCGGGGAGGTTACCCAGAATAATTCCCAATACATCTTGGAAGGCATCAGGGTCTCTCATGTGGAGCAATCCATCCTCTCACGTGGAAACCTTCCAAGTTAAGACCTTGGCTTAGGTGTTCATTCTGCTGAGAGAGCTTTGATCCCAAGGCACAGGCAAAGTACAAGTCCAGTTTCTGAAATAATCCCTTGTATCCCTTTATGGCTGTCATTCTTTTCATTCCTTTGGGCCTTAGGCAGAGGTCCCTCCCTCCAGCTGCCTCTGTCCCCAGTTTTGTGTGTGACAAAACATAGGTCTGGAACAGGAGAAGTGGAAATGTCATGAGACAAACTATTATATTTTAATTAGAGCCAGGAAAAAAGGAGAGATTTTATTACTTTTACATTAAAATTGAAAAGTTTTGGAATTTGGTTTCATTTCTATCAAGGTTCTGTGCATAAGGAGAAGGTTTTAGCCACTGTATTTTTTTCTGCCCTAGGGCTTTAATATCTTGTCAGGGGCTCCAGTCAAGGCAAGGATTTGTTTTCAAAAGACAGTATTGCAGGGCATCTGGAGCAAAATACTGTCTGAGATATATTTCTGTTGACCAAAATGTGTAGTGGAACTAAAATGCAGTTTTTCAAAGAGCTGAGGAATTTTTAATGGTGGTTATACCAGGAAAATAAGAATATTTTCCCTTAGTTTACCATTGTACCAAAGGGAAAGAATATTGATGCAAATTTAAAAAACTAATAAAAATAATAATAAAAAGACTTTAAAAAAAACTGAATCTTTAAGGATATTATCTGAATTTGGACATTTATTTTCTTCCATATCAAGCAGATTTTTGGGACTTTGAAACCATGGTTTAGGTGAGGAAAGAATGTAATTTTTTTTTTTTTTTTTGTATGAATGGTTTGCTTTACTAAACAGTTATCAGCTGCAGCTGAGCAGTACAATTTGTATCTACTTAAAAGTGTAGGGTGGGCAATGTGCAGTGGCTGGAGAATCTTCAGCTTTATTTAATCACTTCACTTTGCATTTGAAAAGTAATTCATCATGGAAAGTCAGTGGGGTATAGAGAGCACTAATTGCAGCAAAATATCAAGGACAGTTTTCCTCTGTCTTAATTAAACATTAATGAGTAAAGTTATTTGCAAATGCATGCTGCAGGGATGGACTTGTCTATCCAAGTTTTGTAAATACTGACACCGGGTGTCAAAATAAAACACCTTAATTGATTTATACAGAAATAGTTTAAAAGAGTGCACCTGGAGTGACATTTCTCTAGTTTTTTATAGAGTAGTTTCCTGATGAATTATTTATAAAGAAACTTGGCCTGACCTATCTTAATTACGCAAGTGATTGTTTCCAAACTAATCAATTTTGTAAGCAAAGTGAATTCTCTCCACTGTCAGTCCTCACTGCATCAAGAAGGAAATGGAATAAGAAATGCACCTTTTGTAGGAACTGTTTCCTACACTATCAGTGCACTGCCAATAGCACCTTTAAAGTTATTGGGGAACCCAACAAAAGGCTATTTCTCATCTCAATTTGTCTGTGTGTTAATGAGAGAGTCTGAAAATAATAAGAAAGACTGCAGAATCTAGTATCACTAACTAATTTTTAGTGCCAAGCAAATCAAGTAAATAGAGCAGGGAAAGAAGAGGCCAGATTGTTCAGTGT
Source organism: Arremon aurantiirostris (assembly GCA_035583995.1). Lineage (NCBI taxonomy): Eukaryota > Metazoa > Chordata > Aves > Passeriformes > Passerellidae > Arremon > Arremon aurantiirostris. The sequence goes on along the minus strand of JAXCLO010000037.1, from coordinate 5,559,986 downwards.
TAAGGGGTCTTTGAAAATGCGCTGTAGCAGGTATTCAGGAACATCTTACTAAGTCAAGCAGTAGTTCAAATCAAATAAAAGAATAATTTTCTCCCCTTCTGTTAGAGAATATTCTAACTTTTTCCTAAATATGTTCTATTTATGTAATTTTCTATATATTTATTATAGTCAGTTGTTAAAACAAAAGCAAAAATAAGAGTCAATGACACTGTCAGAGGGTAAGAATGGGAACAGTCTCTTAATGAATAGCTGTAGTAGTATCGAAATGTGGCTGTAGAATGGAAAAACTACAGAAATCCTTATTCTGAACTTCTACAGAATCATGTACTCAGTGAGAAAACATGAACAGAGACTTAAAGGAAGAACTGATTCATGTAAGAGAAAAAAAAATTAAGTTCTGTTTGAGGAAAGCTTTGCACTCTATGGAACTTTCCGTTAATTTTTAATATAACTTAATTTCTTCCCTGCATCAGACATATCTTGCTAATAAACATTGCTGAAGTGGATATTGCTAAAATGATTTTCATGTGTGTCCTACAATTAACACATTCAGCACATGTAGTTTAATTTCTGATCATGCCAAGTATACTTTGATATCTTCCTCAGCTTTTAAGGGGAAAAACCATCATTATGATTGACAAACTGTTTAACAAAACAATTCTCAGAGCTATTTTCAGTGGTTCACTGTCATATCAGAAAAATGTACCAGGTGCAGCTCCAAAGAGAGAAGTGGCACAACCGAACATTTCCATGAGACACAGACCATAGAATTAAGAGTGACAATATTTCATTTACATGTGGCAGATGTACACTTGGCTGCATTATTAGAGTGCAGAGTGATTTTGAGATGCTTGGAAGGAGCTTCTCCAAAATATTCCAAATTCATAATTTTCAATACTGTGAATTTGCAATTATTTTAATTTCCTTTTTTTTGGGAAATACCTGTATGCTTTCAAAATGTGAATTATCATCTCATTGTTTGGTCTGTAGTAAATTAGTGAACAGGAGAAAAATCCAGAGAATTAGCCTGACCAAGAAGATCTGTATGTCTCAGGCCATAGGTTTCTCACCTCAAGCTATCCTACCATTAGGAAAACCTGTGCTCATGTTACGCTTTTATATTTTGGGGTAGGTTAAGATGTCTTCATCCTATTGCATGCACTTGGATCACAATGAGCAACTCTAATATTCATGTCACAGGCCTTGCAGATTTCTGATCCTTTTTATTTATTTGTTTGTTGGTTTTACTTTTTGTTTCCAGTGATAAGAGTAAAGCCCTCCTGCCTTTTATGATTGATAAAGCTCTTGCCACAGGATGATGCTGTCTTCTGTGTCATGATAATTTTTTTCTTTAATTAAAAAAATTTACCCAAACCTTTTAATTGGCTATTTCTATAGCCAAGACCATCTTATGTTTCTTTGGGGTCTGGACTGCAAAACAGTCTTGCAGTTTGTCTTAGCATGGCCCAGGGAATTGTTTAAAATTTTACACAAAAAAAATCAGGAATAATCAAGTGATCAAGGTCTGTTTGAATAAGTTTGTGCAGTGTGCACTCAAGCAAACCAAGCCATTGCTCATGGGCAACGTGGCAGTTTTTATTTTGTTGTTTTGCTCATGGCACTACTTGCTTCATGTCTCACTTGATTATTACAAAATAAAGGCCTTTGTATAATTATATGAGAACCATCATTGCCTGTGGTTGCCATAGGTGTGGACAGACATTTTCCACTCAGCTGGAGGAAACACACCTCATCAGGCTCCCTTCTCACGGGCTGGAGCCACTTGCCATGTTTGTTTAGTATGAGCAAGCAGAAGAGAAGCTGACTTGTCCTTTAGCCTGCAGCTGCAGTCCCACTGTTGTACCAAACATTTCTGTGCTCTCATGTTACAAAAATATCTGTGCAATTGTGGAGGGTAGAAGGTTCTGCTTGTGCTGGGAACGGGGAAAGGCAAGTCCTGCAGGGATTTTGTTACACTTGGAGCACTTAGGACAAGAGTGTGGAAAGGTGGTGACGCAATAGTTTTCTTTCATGAAAACTATTTAAGTGAAACTATTTAACATGAAAACGCTTTAAGAGCCATTCTCCATTTTGAAATTATATCTGCTGCTCTTACTGGTGCTATGAAATAGTTTCCTCTGGTTTTTCCCTGAGCCTGCCTCTTGTGCTGCTAAGGAGTAACTCAGAGTCCACCCAGGTTTGGTCACTGCTGGTTTGCACACATATCCCCTCTCATCCCCTGGCAGGTTGCTGTGACCTTCCCTGCCTCTGGGTGGTGGTGCAGGTGGATAGCAGTGATCACAGCATCTCATGGTTTAACAGGTCTTGGCTTTGGAAAAACTCTGAGAGCTGCAGTGCAAATGTTGTGGTGAGGAGATCACGTGTGTTTAATTAGCATGTGGCAGTATTGTACATTTTCTGTGGTGCTACCAAACAGTCATTTTAGAAAATGGAATAATATTGCAAAATGGAGGCCAAACTGGAAAATGAATAGGAAGATTGACTTCATGAGCAACTAATGGATCTAGAATCTGATATTCATGATCAGAATTGTCCAGGAAGGAAGTGAAAAGGATGGTCAAAGTCTTAGTGTGCTGCCATCCCTTCTCCTGCTCCCTGCAGCAGCTCACACTGAGTAGAACAGCCTGATAATTTAAGTTATAAATTGCCCAGACTGTGGTTTAGAGTGTCTCTGCATATGCACCAGAGCTTTCACTTACCGATTTTACACACATTTAGATAGATTCTTCTATTTTAGTCAGGTTTGGGTTGAAAATCTGGTTGTACAATCATGGTTTGAAACTACTTCTGTACGTTATGTCAAACAGACTCTTTTATTTCATAGCTTTTTTAGGCTGTCATAGCTCAAGACTGTTTGGTTTTCCAGCTTTTCAGCTCTGTAGTGTTTCCTTGGAGTTTTTGCCGCGTGGACAGATTTTAGTAGGTAAAAGTGAAATGAGAGATCCCCTTTCAATTTTTTAGGAATCTCCATGTTAATTAAAATCTTCAGCTTCATTGTGTTGCAAAACCTACAAACATTGTAATTGACAACATTTTGCTTACTACTACCACAGCATTTCTAATTGGCAGTAGGTATGGTTGAGTACTGGAACAGGTGTTAATTGCACAGTGATTAATGCCTATGACCATTTATGCTGCATGTTTAAACATTTAAATCAAAACATGAATGGCATAAAAAAAATCAGTTTTTGAAAAGTATTGAAGAAGCTCTAATTTTTCATTTCCTCATGTATTATGCAAATAATAGCCCATGCTGACATTTGCCCTTCAGCAGAAAGGTTCACAGATACTACATAATCTCTCTGATAAGCATGTCATTCAGGATGCTGTCTCTATCAATATTGGTGGCATTATAAGTGGGTTAGAGAGAAATGGGATTAGGGATGAGATTTGTCAGCTTTAATCCAGCACTCTGCCCTTTGCCATGCAAGAAATGAACTTTGGATTTTGTTTACTCCTCATTATTATTTGCATTTTAGTTCTGCTCAGCATTTAGCTATGCAGTTCAAGTTTTACAGATGAACAAAGCAGTGTTTGAACTGAGGAAGTTGACTCAAGGAGTAGCCATTTGATAGACAGGAGAATGTGAATATCTAATAGCTGTGCAGAGGGCTTCTGCATAACATAGCTACCATTTAGATGAGGTATATGGAAAGTAGCATTTCTGTGCTGAAGTTCTTTAAGTGTACTGTGGTGCAAGTGCATAAAGGGAATTGTTTGGGATTTTTTAATAATACATTATTTTTGTGTAATTATGACAGTCACTTGGGCACTTTATATTCTCAGTTCTGTCCATAATTTCTGTAGATATATTCATATATTCAGAATAAAGATTTCATCAGAAATAGCCAATGCATTTTACAGACATGTCTCTGTTGTGAAATGGATGAAGCTCAGCCCAGAGATTCCCTGAGCTAACACTGGTGTGGGCCTGGCAGTCCTCACTGCGGGCTCCATCTTGCACAGCTCAGCATCACCAACTCTTGCTCAGGTTCAGTTGCTGCTATCAAAATTCTCAAGGTGTTTCAAGTCAATGCATTGTGTGAGAGAACAGGACATAAATAATGCTCAGGGACCTTTGCTGCTTCTCATTTCTGCATGCAGGCTTTCCAAGCCCTGATTAATCCCTCCCCAAGATAAATGCATATTGGTGTATTTAAGAGAGTCATCTTTACAGAATTTTCATTATTTTTGCATACTATTTAACATTTCCCTTTTTGTGCTGGGAGGCCTTAAAGAAATTGCTTGCAGCTCTCCCACATTGTCTTACTTAAGCCTGCCTGCTGTCTCTCCATTCCCTAATTATACAGAGCTAGCAAAAGGAGGATTTAAAGATCACCCAAATTTTGGAGATAAGATCATCACTGACAGGTGTTTTATTTCTGGTACATTGGAAAATTCCCCAGCAGGAGGAAAGTTTGTGTACATGGAAGCAGTGAATCCTCACTAATCTCCAAGTATGGAATAAGCTCTTCAGAAAGCTAAATTAAATCACTATTTTCTGTTGTCTCCCTCAATTATGAACTGTGTTTTCCTTTTTTCTAATGTTAGTGTATAATTGTATGAATAGCTTAAAATGACACAAAAATGGGACATGCTGTCATTGACTCAGAAGTTCCTAGATTTTTTTATTAATCAAATGATGCGGCTTTTCCACCAACATGAACAGAAAAATCATACCCTTACAATGCATTTTAGGAGAGTCAAAATGGTGAAGTATGACTGTAATGACTAAAAATATTTCATGAAAACATTTGTAAGATCAAGGTTGTGAATCACAGAGCACCATTCAAATTCAGTATTTGGCTATTTTTGGGGCCTACAGTTCTTATTTTTCATCCTGTCCTTGGAGAATGATGTTAGTATAACTGGCACAAGGAGCTAAAAACCATGGGCTGTTCTGTTGTGTCTCAGCTCACAGGCTGGAGCTGCATTTGCACAAATTCCAAGTCAACCACAGGTACAAATAGCTTCCCATATGAGTTATGGGACTATGTCTCCAGAAAAATACTTTTTTTCAGAATTAGCTTTTATGGCTGTTTGGTTTTGTCCCTCAAACTGTAGCTCCTGAGCAAGGGCCAGAGGGCAGAGTATTTGTACTGCTTTTCAAGCATCTGCAGTGAGCTTTTCCCTCTGCTGAAAGTGCAGCAAAAGGACCCTGCACTTCAATTTGCAAGTTGTCAGGCCATGTGCCTGACAACTTGCACAGTGCAGTGTTTAAAACCATAGCCTATTCAGACACCTTAAAACAAGTTTTAAAAGTACTTATGTGTCTAGAAGGCAATTTTTAATATCTGTGTTAAAGCACAGTGTAACAAAGTAATGTATGCTAAGTAGGTGTTGGCTTAATATTAACTATAAGTTGTATTACACATAAAGATATTGTAAATGTGTAAAAAATAGTGACAAAAATCCCTTGAAATTCATTAGATCAATTCACCTGCATATTTTTTTTCCCCCATGGAAATGTTCAAGTGCTCTTTCTATGGCAGTGAAGCAAAAGAGTCATAGAGCAGATAAGAAATGTAAATATAATTGCCTGCTTTACAGCAGTTGTATTAGCTGGGTGAAAAAAAAGTAATAGTGGTACTTCAATTGCAGAGCAAAGGGGAGAAAGGAGGTGGCTGTAAATTGGCAATTGTTATGAAAGAACAAAGGAGGACACTGCTGGTAGTGCAAAGCCTTGAAACAAACACAGTTTAAAAGGACTTGGACATCTGAATTTAAAATAAAACCCACAAAACTTTGAAAAAAAGTATCTTAAAGTATCTTTACAGAAAGATTCTCAGAAAAGAAAACTATGGAGTTAAGTGTGCTCTATAGTGTGCACAAAGTCTGCAGATGGTTTCTGACTTCACAATCAGTCAGGATCTGGAAATGTGATGCAAACACTGCCTTTTATCCAGGCCTGTGTGGCTCGGGGGACAGGCAATGTCATACAGGAACTCCACAGGCCAAGAGGTGAAACTGGAATAGATAAAAAGAAGATATTCCTCTGTGAGAGGGGGTGAGGCACAGGTCAGCCAGGGAAGCTGTGGCTGCCCCATCCCTGGCAGTGTCCATGGCCAGGCTGGATGGAGTTACCCTGGTGGACGGTGTCCCTGCCTTGGGACTGGAAAGAAATGGTCTTTAAGGTCCCATCCAACCCAAACTGCTCTGTGATCATCGTCAATGAGTGAGAATGCCTTAGCAAGAATTAACACACAGGTTTTGTTTGGTCCAAGACTGCAAAACTATCCCCTGGGAAAGCCAAGGAAGCTGAGGGGTTCCCTGTGCTTGGGGTGTGAACTGCCCTCAACCACAGCACAGAGAAAGAGCCTATGTACATTACCCCTTATTAACAGGAAAGCTGAAATAAATGAACATTTGTGTATGCATAGCAATTTCCTTGTCTCCCTTAATGCTTTATTATCATTCTACAAATTCTACTCTTCAAGCATCACAGGGGGACAGGATATGACAAATTCAGGAATCTGCAGTGAGTAGTATTATTTCTGAGTATCTTCATGGCAGCTGTTATTCATATCAATATTCACATTACTTTTCAGCTGTAAGACAAGTACGAATAATGGTGTCAGCAGCTTCAGCTTATAAGTAATTCTTATGTTTTCTGTATGACTATTTATTTCAGTTAAAAATCTAAGTTTTTATTTTAAACTTGTTCTCCAAATAATGGACTCCTAGGTAATAAACTGTTATAAAAACTGTTATAAAAGACAATGTACATTTTATCTTGTGTCTGTTGTTCACCTTTGATAGTGGTGTATATATTATCTGTCAAGTTAAACTAAATCTTCAAAGCAGAAATCTACAATTTAATAGAATTCAAGAAAATTATGGTTGTGCCTTGTCAGTACTCCAGCCTTTATTTTTTGATAGTATTTATGTTTCATTTCTTGCAAAATTCTAGTTTTAGTTAATTTTCTTTGCACGTGTGTTGTGTAGTGGTGCCAAACCTGATGTTAAAATCCATGAGAATGAGCTCCATCTCCCAGACAGCCCCTCTGGAAAGGCAGGATCCAATTTATTGTCCTTCCCTGCTGCTCCCTGGGGAGAATTCTTGCAAGCACTAATCTCTGACATGTCTGATGGTACAACGAGAGAGCTGGAGGTTAAGGAGCAGGAGCAGGTCAGAGCTGGGAAGTCACCCTTCCCTTTACTCTCAGTATTTAAAGATGGAGCTGTGTTTCTGCTGTTTCTACGTTTTCCAGACCTCTTACCCCCTTGCACCTCTTAGCCCTGGGCACTGAGCTGGGTTGTGTGCCACGGAAGGGCTCAGGGATTGTTGTCACTTGTACTTTGTGTTCCTGACCATTCAGTGACAAGGCTGTGCTGCTACTCCTGCTCCTCTTCTGCTGCCCTAATTGCATCATCTATACATTGATGGCTTAAATCAGCCATATCTTACTAAAAAGACTAAGAACATAATGTGTTAAATGAGGAACCTCTGCTATTTGGGAAAGCCATGCTGATCACCAAAGGAATTGAGCTTCTGGAACAAATAATTGATAAATGAATGTCTACAATATGCCTTTTTAACTTTCAGTTTTATAGGCTTCATATAGTCTCTAATGTCCCTGAAATTTAGACAGTGTCATCCAACAGATAAGTTGTAATGGATACTAGTAATATTACATGAAAATTTTTGAATTAAAATCCTTGTGTTTCTCATGTTAGAGTAATTCTTAAAATTAAGATTACAAAGCTGCTTTGTAATTTGCCTAATGTCCCAATTCACATTTCTTTTTCTTGCAGTCAATTTGAGCCGTTTCTATTATCTTCCAGTTTCAAATGAATCAATCAGCATCTGACACAGCCTTGTGGGTCCTCAGCCATGTTCGCCCAAGGCAATGAAACTGAAATCAAAAGCTACCTCTATGAGTAGGGGGTTATAACTCAACATAGAAAAATAATGTTCTACTCTGTTGAATACAATAAAATACACCATGAATAAATTAGACTAGCTCTATTTTCTGCTGGTTGTGAATTGAGATTTTTAAGCTTATGCAAGGATTTAATCTATCTAGTCCTTTAGGATCTGATTTTTGAAGATGCCTTTCATTCTGGTCTGAAGGGATGTTTGTCCCTTTCAGTTCTATAGCCTGAAGTTTATACTCTTAATTGAAATTTAATAGGTTCCCTCAGGTTATGATAACTCCTTATTACTGTTTCTGTGCAGTTGCTTTGTTCATTTCTGAGGCCAAAAGCGAAATAAAAATCATCTTTCATTCTATTTCCTCCATTTGGAGGTAAACATTGTATGCCACCTACAAACATTTTAGAAAATGCTAATGGTTTTTCAAGTGCTGTCTGTCCATAATACATTTTGTGTTTATTTACATCCAAAATAATCAGAGACAACAACCTCTGACCAGGGTGTCTTGCTTGGTACCTGATTTGCCCTTGCTTAAAACAAGTACTGAAAGAATGAATGTTTTGACCTAATTAAATAGAGGAAGGCAAAGGGGATTTAAGATTTAAATCCTATCTTCAGTGATAGGACTCCGGGGAATTACTGCCCAAGTTTTTGGGCTGTCAAGAAAAGCTAAAATGTTGAGAGCTTGCAGAGTTGACGGAAGGACAGATTAACTTGCTGGAATAAAAATGTCAGGCCCTTTCTGAACAGGCAAGTAGAATCACACAGTAATAGAATGGTTTGGGTTGGGAAGGACCTTGAAGATGAGCTAGCTCCAACATTCCTGCCATGGGCACAGGTGCCATTTACTAGATCAGGTTGTTCAGAGCCTCATCCAATCTGGCCTTGAGCGCTTCTAGGGATGGAACAGCCACAGCTTCTCTGAATTAGCAGTTTAAATGCTGGGGATTTTGTTTAGTGCAGGTGGCTCTGGGCGAAGCTGCAGTGGGAGCTGCAGATTTAGCTCTGAGAAGCAAAAGTCCCAGAGAAGAGGTTGTGACCTGCTGACCTTGGCACAACAAAGGGCTCAGGGACCTGTGTCCTGTGCAGGTGAGGGACACCTGGAGGTGCAGGATTCATGGTAGGATACAAGGATGCAGACTCTGCCATGCATAGATTGGGAGGGTATGCTAGCCCAGGGGTTCCTTTGTTCTGGGTCTCTCCTCAAAGGCACCACCTTGAGCTGTTATTTTGTTGTTGCACCATGATTAAAGGATTTTAAGGATCTGAGACTCTGTCAAGGGAAATGTGTTCTGGATGTGTGAGTGGGGTGTGCAGGGCATCCTTGGCCTCACTGGGGCAGCCCCTGCACAGGGCCCTCCAGCCCAGCTCAAGGGGTGTGGATGGGACGGCAGCAGTGGCTCCTGCATGGTCAGAGGGAACGTCCCGTAACATCAAAGCCATGCAAGCCTTGCATGGCTCATCAAATCACTCCTGTGATGCTGGAGGGAGCACAGGCAACAAGGGCCCTGCATAAAAGGGCAGCCAAGTGCACTGGCTCAGCAGCAGAGCCAGTGTGAGCTCTGTTAAACACAGCCCTGAGGGATAACAATGTTCCATGTTAGGATGTCACAGGCAGGAACAGGCAAGTCCAGCAGCACCTTCGCTGGTAAAACTCCAAACCAAGGGTACCAAAGAGGGAAGTGCTGGCAGTGATATTGTGGGTATGTTTCTATCCTTTTCAGGAATGTAAATTCTTATTAGAATTTGAAGCACAGTCTTATTGATAACTATAGGAGTACCCATGGCATAGCTAAAACAGCCATGTGGTGTTTGCAAGGCTATTACCAATACTACAACAATAGTGGGAGTAGTGGAAAACCTAAATTAATTTAGGTCTAAGCAAGGTGTGTAAAGAATGAAAGGTCTGATCATGCATATGAAAACTCAAGTTCATCTCAGTTAACTTAAAAAGCCTCTCCAAGAGTCACACAAGGATGCAGTTGTTCCTTGGTGTCTAGGCAGAGCACATCTTGTGTTTAATGTTATCTATAAGAGCTATAGTGCTAAGAAATCAGTAGTGAGACACATGGTATGCTTACAGCATAATGATTTAACAAGGCTTGCCTTTACAGTGGATACTTGACAGACAAGAAAAGCTGGTGGCTTATACCTGAGGGAACCAATGTTTTCTTCATTTCAAACATTTAATTCAAGACTTAAAGGGTAATACTGGAAGATAGGCATGCTAACTTGACTTTCTTGTAGACTGGCTGTGTCTTTTTGTGAATAAACTGAAAAGAAATCTTCAGATTTAATTTGCATTTTAAATTCAGAAATACTTCAAAGCAGTGCAGAGTAATGGGATTCATTTGATAATATTAAATGAATTAATTTGTTATTTTCCTGAATATTTGAAAATGTGAGGAATATTCTGTGGGAAAACCCTGCAGTGCAGTAATGGCAGCAATGAGGTTTCTAAATCCTGTGTTCTATTGCTGTTGAGTCTGTGCTGGAAGGAGTGAAGCATCATCTGGGCCAGAAATGGAAGCTATGAGTGATATCCTAGTTAGAGGCTTTTTGGATCAGTTCTGGTGTTTCTGTGATCAGAGTTATAATGTCTGGTTTGAGGTTTCTGGCTGGTGAAGAGCCTGGTCCTGTGTGAGCTGGCACCCAGTGCCCTGCTGGGCTCTTGCCAGGCTCATCTCAGCCCCAGGTTCCACCTTCTCCCAGTTCTGCCCCCATCCCACCAGGGAGCAGTGAGTGAGTGGCTGCAGGGGTTAAACCTGCTGAAATTCATGTCACAGGCAAATGGGAAGGTTCTATCCTCTATTCCTGACCAAGTCCTTTGGAAATTAACCATTTCAATTAATGCTCTTTCCTTAGTATTTAGGGGCTGTGTGTTGTTCAGGTCCAATTACAAGTTTGTACATGGTTGCAGTAGTTAAATATTTTTCTGTAAGAATGGAGGGGAGGTGTGAAGTGAGGGAGATAAGCTGTCAGCAAGAGGTATTTTAGAGATGCTGTCAGACTTTGCACAGAGAGTATGACCAGGGTGCTGCTTCTTGTCATTAATCAGCAATTGTCCAATGGCCATAACAGATTAAGGTCACTTAATGGTGGGTAAATATTTAAAAGGCTGCTTTAGCTATTTTGTGCACTCACCAAGGAAATCAATCTTATAAATGGGAGGGAGATTCCACTGGCATTCTTGGTTGTATGTTTACAAAGATATATTTGAGTCATATAAATTCTTTTTTTTCAGTCGAGCAGAGTTTTGATTTTTATTTTTAATTGTTTTATAACTAGAATGCATATTAAAATTTCATCACATGGGTATTGGTGACCTAGACTTATATTTTTACAATAAACTGAAATCAGATGCTAATTGGTAAAAGTGTACCAGACAGCATGGAACTGCAAAATTGATAAATGGCAAAATTGTCAGTGGTTTACCAACCCCTGCATTTCTGCCCCTGCTTTGGAGGACAGCTGGAATCTGCTCTGTGTTCTGTTGTGTTTCAGAGTGTGCTGAGTCAGGGTCACTGCCCTGAGCCAGCAGCAGCACAGCTGGGAATGAAGAGCTGGGGAAGCAAGCACTGAAATCCTTAGAAAATATTTCTGGGAGCAGTGCTATAGTACTTGGTGGAGCATGGGCTACACAATCCTGCCTACTTACCTACCTGCTGTGTAAGGGACAAAAATGTGACCACTGTAAACATGACAGACAAAGAAAAACGATGGCAGGAACTGCTGAAAAGTTCAGCACAAATGTTTCCTTTTCACCAAAGTTATATACAGTCAAAATCATAATAAAAACCAGTGGCCATCAGAAGCTACACCAACTCCTTTTGCAGCTGAGTGGTGGCTCACACAGCAGCATGGTCCCTTTTAGCCCTGTTAGCTCTCAAAGTTTGTTGTTCTTTAGGTTTTGGTTTGGTTCTTTTTAAACTTAAAAATTTACAAGATCTATATACATTGAGATACAAGGTAGTTGACAAATAAAAATTTGATAATTAGACCGCAAAACAAAAAAAGTGTCTTCTGAGGTCAGAAAGTACTCTGCTGTAGCAAAACTTCTTGCTCCTATGTGATATTGCCACAGGGAAGGAAACTGCTTCCTGCATTTGACTTCTTAGAGAACATTTGCTTATACCATTTCCCTCTGTGCTCCACTCAGCCCCTGCCAGGCAGCCCTTTCCCCCTTTTTGCTTTACAATTAGCAGAGGAGGTGTGCAGATGATGGTGGGAAAGGGGAACAAATTGGTCTATTATAGACCAAAACAATTTAGATTTTAAGCTGTTATGAACATTGAAAAGTTGAACTTTAAAAATTAAAAGAGAAAACATTTTCATCAAATCTGAAATATTTTTTATTTTCATCTTAATTTATTAGCATAAGTTACCTATATAAAAGAGGATTAAAGGAGGTTTTAATGCTAAATAAAATATTTTTTTCTGAACCAGAATGAAATTCTTTTCAGTTTAGAGGAGTGATAAAATTTATTTTGCTGTATTTGCTTTGTGTATGCCTCCAAAATATCCTTATATTTCATTGTCACTAAGTGTGTTGGAACCTATTCATTTCAGACGAGAGGTAATTCCATGTCCCATGAAACTGCTGCAATGGAAATAAATGGATCCCAATTTTAGAATGCTTATTCTGTCAATGCTTACACCAGTGAGTGCTGTTAGTGTTGCACTGGCGGATTGCTGCCTCCTGTGTTACTCTGCCCTGGATAATGCACATTCCCAAAGCCAGCCTAGACACAATTTAAGGGAATGCACCAATGAATGTGGGGCACAACTTTGACTTTGGAAGCCCTTGCCTATAAATGTGTCCCTTTGTGGCTGATGTTTGCCTTCAGTAGTGTCCTAGTCTGACACAAGTTTTGTTTGCTGCTTCTTTGTATTATTAGTTTTAGAAAATATTTTAGAAGTAACAAAATGAAAAATTTGTAGCTCTGTTTTGAAATACTCATTTCATCAGTTAAGGGGTAACAGCAACCTCAGAGTAAGCCACTATAGGTGAGGATACAATAGATATCTAGGGTTTCTACAGCCTATCCATATGTAGTGAGTGTGAATTTAACAAGCCAAGGCTGCTAACAGTGTACTCAGCTCTAGCAGAGGATGTATAGCGAGACTATCCTTTACTAAAATGCTTGATCCTCCTGAATAGCAAGGATATTAACTTAACTAATGATCCTTTAAATGGGTATGTAAAATATAATTTAAGCTACTTGCAACATGCAAAAGAGGGGCATCATTTGTTACTGCCAAGCTCACTGGCATGTGGAAATCAGAAAATCATTATCCTTGATAGAAAGAGTTTAATACAGCTGGGAAGAGAACACATTATTTAGGGCAGTTAAATGACAATTGATGCAACTGCTGGCAAAATGCAGAAAAATGAGTGTGATTTAGCAAATGATAAATACTGCACTTAAGACTTATGCATGCATGCAAAACCTGAAAATCTTTCCTCATTATAACACATATTTTACCTGGGAGACAAACTTCCCTTAAATGCAGCATTTACCCACCCTGATATTTGCAACTTTACCTCTTGACACAAGCCTCATTCTTTTTGTCCACTGCATGCCATATATCCACATAAGCAGTAATGTACAGTTCCATCTCTCATTCCATAGCCACAGAAACACATCAAGAAAGGAGATTTTCACCCAGGTTTAACATTTACCAGGAGCAGCCTTCAGCCTTGTTCCAGATGACATCAGCTGGCCCTGGCATGGACAAACCAGCCCTCATTCTTACACATGTGAAAGGTATTTTAGGAACCTCTGGAAGACATTTTATGAAGAACATAAATATAATTTCAGCTTTCTTAAAGGCCTCTTTTTACAGTGATGATAGTGAAAAGTGACATTGGGATAACTGAGGAGCAACTGGAGTCTGCTCCCCAGAGCAAAGCTGGGTGTACTGCTCAGGGCAAGCTGAAGCAACAAACACCTTGTTCAGTACTGGGGGAATGTAGCTGCATAGAAATTGAGGTTAGAAAGGGAGAAATTACATCAATATACACTCATCCACTCTCTACTTATTTATCTTTCTGGAAATATAAAGGAAAGAGCATTCCCCCCAAGAAAGAAATATACCCAGACACCACACAGACACACAGAGAGCTACACATTTCTTAGCAGAGCTCGCTGTGTACTTGTCAAATACACTTTTCTGTGTCACTGAATTTCCTCACACAGACAGGTTGTAATGTCAGTTTTGGTGCTGTGCCTGTCTGCTTTGGAAGCTGTAATGGACATGGCTGTGTGGCTTTAGGGACATCCACCTGAACTTGTTAGAGCTTTCCCTGCCCTCTAGGTTTGGAGTGGCATTCCTGCACCACCCTGGCACAGGGGACCAGCACCTGGCCTGCTGCTTTCAATCTCTGCTTTTATCTTTAATTATGTAGGGACAAATTTTCTCACAAGAAGAAAAAATAATGTTTTGAACGTATGAGGTTTTTTTCCTGGGTGTCTGTAAAGATTTGTGCATTTTATGTCAGCTCTGATGGTGGATGAAATATGACAGTGGATTTTTGACTGGCAGGTTTGCACATCTAAAATCCCTCCCATATGTAATAGTTATACTATTTTATTGCACTAATACAGATGGTGACATCAAATTGACACTAGATTTCCACTTGCTGGGAAGGTGGTTCACATCAATGCATCAAAATATTGCTTATGACTAAAAGTACCTTGCTCTCTCTGAAATCACTTGAAGGAAGGTTGTTGAATATAAGCAAAAGTTAATAAAGGCAATTAAAAACCTTTTGTCAATGCCAAATTATTCTGGTCAGCTATACACAACATTTTCTGAGGTTGTTTGTTTTTGTTTAGTCTTTTTTACTCCCTCTTATTGCATGTATTTGTCATCTTACAAATCCTCAGACAAAATCATTTGAAGTTTCTTTAGAGCTACTATGGAAGTGTGTAAGTGAGCCCAGTTTTTGCTTCACACCCCCTTTGTACCCTCTCCTTCTCTCTCAATTATTTTTATAAGTATAATGAATAAATATCTTTTTCACTTGTGGGGGTTTTGAAAGCAAGAGACCATGAAAAATCTGATTTTAAGGGTTTTGCTAGAAATCAAGAAACAGAAAAATCAATAGGAATAATGGATAAAAGCACTGTGCTGTTTCCTTGATATTTTGAGGCATTTAAGTAAATCCTAATCAAGTATATGTAAAGGACCCAATGACTTTCACATATGCAGAAGAATATATGGCTCATTCTAACTATGAAATCTATTTAATGGACGGGATCAGAAAAGAGTGAAAAGGGCTCTTGATTTATACATATTTAACCTATACATTCTTGCCACTGCAATGGGCTGCAGTGGCAAGAATCAGGGTGTGCCAGTGAGATTTTTGTTAGTGTGTCTGCAGTTTGGTGGATGTAACTGAGGTGCACATCATTGTGTTTAGACATCTGACTGCTCATCACATTTTGGAAACCCTGAGTAAGAGCCCATAAATCAGGTGGCTCACACTAAAGATGTTTTTCTAAACATTTGAGTAGTTTAGACTTCAAAGATTACCAGCCAGAATTTTCTGCAGCCTCTGTGGTTTGGGATTGACAATGTCCAGGACATTTGTCACTTTATGTTCTAAATTATCCGTCTGCCTGAACTTTTGGAAAATGGAATGCTGGAAAAAAAGAGCAGTGCTCTGGTTCAAGTGCTTGATCTGAGCAACCAAAGCAGTATCGAACTGAACATGTTTGTTCTCAGGCACAGTAGAAGTAAAGAAGATAGACAAAGGTTTCACAACTTTTTTTAACAGTCAAATTACAGATGTAGAAATATATTTTCATTGCTCCAGTACATAGCGTCATTTACTTTTCAAGTCCAGCTTAAAAAAGCCTGAAGTACAAGGTGTTATGTGGATGTATACTCATCTGCAGAGACAAGGCTGTGCTGCTGGATTTGTCAGGATGTTGCCTGTAGCTCTCATCTAAATTGGATCAGACCAAAATAAAGTGAGAGTGATTGTACCAGAGTGTGAATCTGCAAGACAGAGCAGTATCCAGGAATCATAACACTAATGTTTTAATCTCTTTTCCTGTAAATAGTAGAGTTGATCACAGTGTTTTCAGTGTAAGTGCCTGAATGACTTCTGCTTCTTCTGTTTTCAAGCCCTCCCAAGTAATTTTGAATTTGTTCTTGCAAACCTGAAAATAAATGCCAGCCAGGACAAGTCTGTGTGCCAGAGTGGAGGGGAGCCAGCATTTAAACCTTGCACATCAGCTGTCACTGAAACATCCCCAGCTGGATGGCTCTTTCTTGGATGATAATGCTCAGGTGGTGTGGAGTGAAGAGGATGGGTAAGGGGAAAGAGATGGGAAGAAAACTGCAAGAATGTGTGTGATCCTACAGTTCATGCTCATGCTTATTCTTTTGTTGTCTTCTGTTCCTTGAAGGCTTTTGTACCTCAGAAGGATTTTGACCCAGAGTTTAAAAAAAATTGTCAAATGCTTTTATCATTATTACTCCTTTCTTTTCATAACAGTGCTTTTATCAAAATATCCTTGCTAGAAGCTTGGAGTCCATTAATTCCCATTGTTGTACAGAAATGACATTGACATTTGAGTTTGTTTCTTTAAAATGGAATAGAGTGAAAATCGTTTAGAAGTCAGAACCAGTATAAACATTACAATTAAAACTATATTTACACTGGGGCTGGTTTTGTTTGTCAGATTCTAGTACTGTCTCCCTTATTTTACTTTTCAAGTGTACAGCTGGTAAGTGTTAGAAAATGGCTAGAAAAGTGCTGGAGTAATTTGCAAAGCTTATTTAAAATTGTTGCTTAATGGAAAATAATATGTTAGGGTTAATTCTAGGTTAATTTTTTTAATCCTCTCTTGTACTTTACTATAAAACGTGTCATATGTTGTTCCCATAAGTTCATGGTTATGTTATATGCAGAGTCAAGTAGAACTTTTGAGTGTTTCTGTAGCAGTAGATAAAAGCATCAACAGATGATTCAGGGTAAATCAGAAATGTAGTAGCAGAGAGTCTCTTGTGTTTAAGCACTCGTACTCTCCATTGTCATCTGAGTTTCACATCTAAATAAAAACTATGGGTTTTGTAATGGAAAAACATATTTGAATCAACTTTCTTCTGACAGTGGTAGTGAATGCTCAAAAAACTGGGTCCATTTTAGGAAAGTACATACTCATAACCATTACAAGGTTTTGAATAAAAAAAAACCTAAGTATCTTGCTTTGAATGAAATTAAGGTCTGCTTGGTCCTTAAGCAAATCATAGTTATAATGGGCCTAAAAATAGAGAAATTCAGTTTTCTTTTAATACAGCAATTGATGGTTCAAAGTCTGTTGGGTGGGAAGGAAGCTGACTGTCTTTAGTTTCTGAGGAGCATGAGGGAAACTATTTAGCTTGTCTTGGATTAATTCTGGCACAACATGACACACCTTTGTGCAATAGGAGTGCATCCCATCAGAGCTGCTTGGTTGAAACAGGTTCATCCTGTTAGAACATACTGAAGTTGAGTTTAAATGAATATTTTCCTGACCAGGCTGAGGGAGGTGACAGAGCACAGGGAGGGAGGTGGTGGCTGTCAGGGAAGGATCCTTCTCTGGAAATAGGGCTTGACATTTTTTCATGTAAATATCTTAGGGGTAAAGTCAGGTTTCAGAATGGTGAGGGGGTTTGTTTCTGTAGGCTTGTTTGCCTTTTGGGCTCCCTTGTATGCCCCTGGAATCATTGAAACAGCGTTGGTGCTCCAGCAGAGGCTGCAGCAAGTGTGCATTGCCCAGCACCCCTGGACCTGCCCAGCACCCCTGGACCTGCCCAGCTCTGCTCCTGAGCCTCAATGAAAGGACCAGAGGGGCTCCTTGCATTAGGCTGAGCTTTTGGGAGGAGAGAGGCTGAGGGAAACACACACGAGTCAAGGAGGTGAGATGAGATACTGCAGGAAGAGGAAATGGATGATGTGAAAGGAGGCACAGTGGCAAACAACTCAAAGCCAGAATTAATCACTGTCAAGTGTTACTCTGCAATTAAATTATAAATCCTGAGGGTTTAGAATTCTATCTTTGCTTGTACCCTTTTTGTTTTTTGAGCTATCTCATTTGGGTTTGTTCCAGGTTGGCATTAAAAAGTTGATTTCTTTATATCAATATAAAATATGTATAGATGTGCATATGGGTATTTAGATAGGGACTGCTACATACATATCTTAGTTAAATAATAAAACATTGAAATAATCAATTGGTATTTATTGTACTCAGGAAGGTAATAGAGGTTGTAGCAAAGGAAAAAAAAAGGCACTCTAATTTCCCCTACAGTTTAGATAATTAGCAAGTGAATGCTGCTTCTAGCCTCTCTGTTTCTGTGTAGGCTGCTAAATAATTGGAGACTGGACAAGACTATAACTAGAGAGATGATAAAAAGGGAAAGTTCCTTGACACTTTATCTGTGTGGTGGATGGTCAGGCACAAGTACAGTTACAGTGACAGCAGCCAAAACCTCCTGGCAGTGAAAATCTAAAGATTTTCTTTGAAATGTATCTAGTACTGGTTCCCAAAGCACCTATTCCATCCTCTGCATAAGTACTGATGAGTAATTATTGATTTTTTAGGTAATATCACTGCTTACTCTACTAAGAGTTCCTTGCAAATTATTGTCTTTATAGGACCAGTTCCTGAACACATTTAAGTACTGGCTTTTCTAGTTGTGTTTTCTTTTCCATTTCCATCTATTTTTTATATGAAGATGTTCATTTACTGCAACTACAATTGTGAGAAATATCTGCAATGGCAACAAACAAGAACACTCTGAGTACCTATAGTAATAGAATAATAATTTTTGTAGATAGTTGCCAGTCAAGTGAAGTTCTTTTTTTCCTCTACTTTCTCACAGTTCGTTGTATATTTCACATTTCCTTTTCCATAAATTGCAGACTGAACCAGCTTAGTGAATTCTCTTTCCTTTGAAGATAAATAGAATATACTTTCACATTACTTGCAATTAAAAAGATAAGTGAGGCTGTTCTATGTGGAAAAGTTTATTTAGATCATATTCTATGGCACATATTATCTACAAAATGTTTTTTTTTTCTTTCTGGTGCTCATGGAACTGCTCTTAAGAGTAGGCAATATGGGTTACTAAATCAAAGCATATTAGCTAATGGTGAATAAAGAAAGATAAAGAGAATGGTGAAAAAATTGCGTATGCTCAATCAAAAGAGAAAATTTAACCACACATGCTCTTAAAATATTGTGTTTGATGCTTGAAACTTCATTAGGTTAGAAATTCCTGATTTTCATATTGTGTTTAAAAGTGCTTAGGATTTTTTTCTATTTCTGTGAGTATTGAAAGCATGTGTTTACATCAATCAAATCCTGACTCATTGGAGTTTAAGGTATGGCAGAGTACACATACATTCTTTTAATATCCTATTTAATATCCTATCCAGAAATTTTTCTGAAGCAACTTTCTGCAAAATGCTACATAATTATCATAATAATTTTGTCATAAAAACTTAGTTGTGAAAGCTGAATTTTCCCAGGACAATAAAAATGAACCCCTCTAAGTTTTAGTTAGAAGCACCTCACAGTGGGAAATGAAAGCATTTTGCTTCTTATGTAAGAGAGGAGAAAAATAAACTGTGATTCTTCTAATTTTCTCTTGCTTCTGATTCTTTAGGATATTTATTTTGTGTGGTCCTTCACTGACATGAATAGGATTTGCCGTAAAATCTGGAAACGAAGTACAAAGTTCAAATGTTTGCAATAGTTAATAAACAGTGCTGCTGTTTAAAGATTTCCTTGAAAAACCATTTGCTGTCATGATGGCCATAAAAAAGCCCCATTGGACTTGACCCTGTGGTGAAATAAAGGCAGAAGTGTGGTTAAATTCATTTGAACTGCCAGGTCTGAAAGTCTGAATTCAATGAGCAATCCTCAAAAAAACAGCAAAGCAAGTCTAGTTCAGAGTTGGAGAAAGGGTGAAAATAAGAAAACTGTTGGTAAAGCTGGAGCTGCTGCAGGGAGCTGTTCAGCTTTTCTGGTTTCTGAGATTCCCAGTAGGATTCTGCAGTAATCCAACTGGAGACTGGAAGCCAACACAGGATGACTGTACAGGAATATAAAAAGTTACCACTGAATTTCTCAGAACATCTTTAAACCACACAACCCATTTTAGGGTGTTGGGTTTCTGTTCTTTTTTTTTTTTTTTTATTTTCATCAGTAGGTGGCATTTTGTTTTATAGGAAAGGTTTTAAACATTCTCGTCAGGTCAATTAAATTTTGAAGTGCCTTTTCACATGGGTAGTGTGAAATCTCAGCTCTCATAGCTGAAGAGCTGATCACATAGCTTTTGTGTAGGCAGGAAAATTAAAACATATTCCTATCACCCCAGCAAATATTGTTTAGTTAAGGATTAAAAAACAGACACATTGAACCTGTCCCTGGAGTCTGGCTTTAGAAATCTGCAGTTCACACAATCACAGAATCACAGAATTTCTAGGCTGGAAGAGACCTGTAAGATCATCGAGTCCAGCCCATGTTCTAACACCTCAACTAGATCATGGCACCAAGTGCCACATCCAGTCTTTTTTT
>JAXCLO010000037.1:5526365-5539408 GCA_035583995.1 Arremon aurantiirostris | reverse complement strand
TTTCCCCTTTCCTTTCCCCTTTCCTTTCCCCTTTCCTTTCCCCTTTCCTTTCCCCTTTCCTTTCCCCTTTCCTTTCCATTCACTGAACAAAACAGTTGCTGTTTTGAGTTCTGAGCAAGTGCTTTTAAAAGAAGATAATTTGTACACTCTTAATTACATGACATTTGCTTTAAGCAATCTCATGCAGGAGCCTGCCAAGATAAAAACAACAAAATGATCTTAAGACTCAGCAAATGCTCCTTTGCTTTCCAATTGGCACAGTTTGAGTTTTATAGCAATTATATAAATGACAGCAATTTTGTTTAAAAACAATAGTTGTATGAACAATGATTTCTAAGTTCATGGTCTATTGAACATTCCTCAGTCTTTATCACTTAGTTTGAAGGAAATAGCTTCTTAACAGATATAAATTTACAGAAGGAAAATGGTAATAAAACTGCTGATAAAATTTTGGAGTTATAAGCTGGGAAGATTATAAAACAATATAGTTAGGCTTATTTGCTTTAAAGAACTTAAATGTTAATTTCATGAATACAATTTTGATGACTAGGAAACTTTGAGCTTGTAATGTTAATCAAATTATTTTGCTGTGGTATCTTGAATGCTTTAGCATTTTTAAGTAAAATGAAGTTTGAAAGAACCTCAAGGGTTTATGCTCCTGCATTACAACAGAGCAGTTTTTCCTCATAGATATTCATCCTGTCCTTTACCTGTGAAGACTTTAGAGCTACTTAATCTGTTCCACAATGAGTTTCTAATATCTGGCCTGGATCCCCAATTCCCCCCACTCAAAGTGCGACAACACATTGCTTTATGTGCTGTATTTTGTTGGCTGCAAGTCTGATCTAATTCATAAATAGTTTTAATAAATATTTTGGTGCTAGTTGGAGTTGGAGCACAATGCCTATTCCTTGGTAATTTGTAAACAAAGTAATTTTTCTTTACTGTTAGTTATCCTTTGTTTTTTGGTGAATGATTTCATGCATATTAATTTCTTTTTGCTCAGAAACACTTGAGTGTCTGCAGTTGGCAGGAATGATATTCCAAACCATATCAGGAAGTACAGAGGTACATCTTGCAGCCTGCTGGTCTTTCCTGATGGCAGTACTGGTTAATTTGCTGTTTTCTGTGACCCATGAGGAATTATTTGAGTATCCAAAAAAGTGTAGTTGAGTGTCCTGAATGTGCCTTCAAATCTCCAGGAGCCTTTTCTGTCCGTGTGTATAAAATCTTCAACATAAGTTTACAAAGGTAATATTTAAAAAACATCTAGACAATTTGGATGTATAAATTTCACAACCAGCAAATTTAACTAATGGGATATAGCATGGCTGATTTTTATTTTGCTTTACCTTTCTAAGGAATGGGAACATATGTGTTCTTATTTTCACACTGCAGCACAAGTGTCCACGTCAATAAATATGTTGCAGTGTGAAAAGAAATTGGAATTGTATATTATTACAAAGAATTTTTGAAAGATGCAGAAAAAATATTCAGAAACCAACCAGTCAATAAGAGTACAATGTTCTCTATTACTCTTCATCTCAAATATCTGATTACTCCTACTCAGCTCCAGGAATTTATTTGCAAAGAAAATTCTTATGTTTTATCTCTGGGTCACATGGGATCTTTTCTGTTCTTGAAGCAAGGCTTCTGCTTCTGGACTATCTACTATTGCTCTGTTTCATTAATGGTGCAAATAGAAACCACATTGCTGTTATTAAACATTAGCTATGGCACAAGCAGTATTTGGCAATCTCCAGATATCTTTGTGTGGCCCCTGGAACAGCCTTTACCTGAGTTGTCATACCTGGGAATGCTGCCATCAGCCTCCAATCAAGGTTCTCACTTGCTGTCTCCAGTGAAGCTTGGCATAATTGTGGATAAGTCTTTTATTCTTTTTCTATTCTCCCTTGGTATATAGACATTCTCCCTGCCTGTCTCTTCTATATTTCTATCAAGTGGTAGAAAATGAACTGTGTTAGAAAACAACTGGAGGCTGACAGATAGCAGATGAATGCCAGACAATACCCTATTTTTGCATTATAGCTGAGCTTCAAAACTCATCAAGATTGTGCCAGTCTGTTCTGGGAATGAAGCATTAACTAGTTTAGAAGTTTAGACACAGTTGTATGGGCACAACTGCACTCACAAATGCTTAAAGGCTATTACTAGATTTAAGAATTTTGAAGTTGGAAATACATGTGATATATTATGTAAGAAGCCTGTGTGTAGCTGCAGTGTAACTGGGAACTGTCTGATGAAGTTTTTTCCAGCACATTTCTGGTATCAAACCAGTGTGCAATGACAATGGTTCTTACCAGTAGAACAACTTCCTTCATATTGTTTAACTCCTTTGATTTGCATTGAATGCAAAGTTCTAACAGTAACTAGTTCATCACTAACTGTATTCTGATCTTTGAAACCTAATTATGAAATATGAATATTAAAAACTTCAATTCTGAAGGGCTGTAAAAGGAGAGTTACAACTCCCAGTTTACTTTTGACTTGCAGTGCAAAGGAAAATGTCATTAACAGTCACCTGCTGGGGCTCACATGCCACCACAGCCCAGTCTCTGGGTCCTTCAAAAACAACCCAAACTTTGGCAAATTTGTTCTGTCAAAGGCTGGGCCATCACCATTTCTGGTGCTCTGCAGCATCCAGGATCAAACAGACAATTTGCTGGTTCACGTTAGGACCAGGAACAGTGCTGGGTTTTCTGGAGAGAGAAAATAATGCAGAGTGGAGGCATTTGCTGTTACTGAGCACACAGAATGAGGCAGTGTAGAAGCAAGCCAGGACATCTGTTATTACAGGCAGTCTAGGTAGTAATTGGATCAAGTCTCAAATAAATACTCTCAAGCTGAGTATTGCTGCAGAAGCTCACGTCTGCTCTGACAGTAATGGTGATGATTTGTGTATATAAAGTTGAGTATAAGTAACTAAACTAGAAGAGAAATCTTGATGAATGGCTTTTGACACTGATTTTTAAATTATAATGAAGAGATTTCCTCTCCAAAATGGCTAATGGAACAGCATCTTAATCAGATCAAGTCCCTGTGTGTAGTTTTCACTGTGAGAGCCCAGATCACTGCTAGATGCTGTTTCTCCTCTGTTCTTAAGTCATTGCTAAGGACATTAGGACTAACATCCTAATATTATTATTTTATTAATATCATTTTTTTTCATTAAAAAGGCCAGATTAAACATAGAGAAAGTTAATAGACATAAGAGGTGCAGCAGTGGTTTTAACAGCTTAGTACACTTGACATCTACAGTTCAAGTAGACCTAACACCAGATGTTGCTATTTTTTCTTGGGATATAATTGCACTTCTTCTAAAATATAACTAAAATAGCAGAGAAATTTTGCTCAGAAGAATCAGTCAATTCTATGACTTCTCTTTTTAGAAAAAGGAGGTGAAAGTATTCTGAAAAAGAAATGCAAAAGTTCCTAAAAGATCTAAAAAATATATATATCTTTCACTTCCAAAAATATTTTTTTTCTGAATTCTTTTTCTCTGTGTGATTTTGTCAGACTCATCCTTTCCATGGGCATTTGCTTTGGACAAATAGTTGTTTCCAAGAGAAGAATGTGTGCACTTTATCCATATCACTTTAAGTGTTTTTTTTCTTGTTTTAGAGATGTTTGAGTTCAGTGCTTACTGAAAGGTGGGGAGGGTTTCTCTTTGCTCTCCTTGCCCTGCTGAGTATTTTGCTTTTTTCAGCAACCAGCACAGCTCAGAGTAAAAGCCAGAATATTGGCCTGCATGGACAGCTGGCTCATTTGGTGACTCAGTTTTGTGCAGATGTTTTTAAAGGGTGAGGTTTACTTGGGAAGGCTTCACTAAGCTCATTCTAGTGAGGTTTTTACTAGATATTGCACAGATTTAAAGTAAAAATCACTGTGTTCCCTATGATTGTACACAGCAATTGTGTTTCACAATCTAACCTATATACCAGTAGAATGATTTATAGTAGAGTGTATTGAGCCTGATTATTTTTTTCTCTTTGAAATGGAATCTCTTCTCATGGGTGGGGATTGATGATGATGGTAAGAGTGTTTGCATTTTAAGGCATCATGGCAGGAAGGGTTTCAATGAGACACAGATTTTGCACCATTTACACAAAGTAATTACACTCTAATTTTCTAGAAGATTGTTCTCTAACTGTATCCTCTGGATAAAGAATCCCTCCCCACAATTTTTAGCCATTTTGGATCTTCCTTATCACATAATCTCTATTATGGTATTACACAACTCAAGATGGGTTTCTGATCAATCTGGGTTTCATTTTTGAGCTGATTTCAGTGTTTGAATCAAGCTTTTGACTGGTATGAATGACTCAAGCTCTAGGGGAAAAATGTAAATATGTTCTTACTGCAGCCTAATCCTGCATGGAGAAGGAAGAGATACTCATTATTAACAGGTGCTGTGCCTTTTGTCTGGGTTGAGCAAACAGCTTAAAGCCCAGAGATAGGACCATTCTTGTATAAAGAAAGCAAATAAAACTGAATATATATTTTTTTAATTTTATTTTTTTAAGTGGATGGTTGGTACTCAATCAGACTTTTTCATTTATAATACCTATTTAAAATGTGCATTTATATTATATTTAATTTATCTCCTGCTTGCACACATATAATGATCTGGTACTTACTAACAGCCTGTGGTGGGCTGATGTGCTCACCAAGACTCTTCTATTCCTTCCCACCTTATTCATCTACACAGGGGAGCAAATATACAAAAGATTCCTGGGCTGAGGTAAGGACAGGGAGAGATGACTCCTTACCATCACAGGCAAAACAGTTGACTTGAGGACAAAAGAATTTAGGGTATTACTAATCACATCAGAGGAGGATAATGAGAATAGAATCAAATCTTAAACAATCTTCCCCCTACCCTTCCCCTCTTGCTGGGCTCAGTTTTAATCCCATTTTCCCCTCCCTGCTCCTCCCCATGAGCACAGGGGAGCAGGGAACAGGGAACAGTCAGTTCCCCAGTCCATCCCATGGTGTCCCTGCTGCTCCTCAGGGCCAGGGCTCCTCACACCCTTCCCCTGCTCCTCCATGGGGATCCCTGCTCCACTGGGATTAAAGCCAAGCCCAGCAAGAGGGGAAGGGTAAGGGGAAGGTGTTTTAAAGATTTGGTTTTATTCTCATTATCCTCCTCTGATGTGATTGGTAATAAATTAATTTGTCCTCCAGTCAACTGTTTTGCCATTGATGGTGAGGAGTGAGTGATCTCTCCCTGTCCTTCCCATGGGACACAGCCCTGCATGGACTTCTCCCACATGGCTCCTTCCAATATGAGAACTCCATTGTTTGAACCACCATAAAAATGGCAGCAGTGTAGCTTTAGGGCTCAGAAAAGCTTTTGGAAGAGATATTCCAGATGTTCCACAGGTTAGGCTCCAAGTGGTTGCTAATATTAGATTTTCAGTTGTCAGGTGGCTTGGATGCTCAGTAGGAAAAGTGAGACACCAGCCAATAGTCATATGAGTGTTCTCAAGGAGTTTTATCATTTTCTTTTGTTCTAGACAGGATTGCTGTGTCACTTCTATTGCCTGGCATTGTCCTGGAACCATGAACCACAGCAAATGAACAAAATTATTGTTTTATTAAGGACTAGTAAATAGGGTGCTTTTATGATTGCTTATACTTACTGACAAGTATATTTTTAGTATACTTGACTGTGTAGTTAACTGCAAAATAAAAATAAACCCAAAATAATTCAACAGATGGTCTAATTCTCCCTTCATTAAGAGACTGTTTTGAAGGTGAGAGCAGTATTATGTGTCTGGGTGTGAGAGCCCAAAAGGAATTTAATCATAGGAGTTTAGGGTTGTCCAGATCTAACCATTGCACAAGAGATCTTGCATGGTGTCTCCTAAAATTGTGTCAGTGAAATGGCAAATGCTGTTAAGCTGAGGTTGAAATAAAGGAGTTAACCAAGTTAAGAACCTTAATATCTTCTGTTTTACATCTCATTGATCTGGAAGAGTCTTTGCTGTAGCATGATGTGCTTAGGGGCATGAGACAAAGCATGTGGCATCATCATTGTAGTAATTACTCATTAGTAATGAACGTAATTTAGACATTCAAGCTTTTTTCCTCACTAGTGTCACTAAATTGCTTCACATTAATACCTCATCTCTCTGTGTTTGTGTATCTCCCCCTTTTATAATGTAATTACATTTTATAGCAAAATCTTCTGAGGTTCTTTGAAAATGTATGTAATTTCTCCTTTGTACAATTATATGTAAGATGCAAAGTGCTACTGCAGTGCTTAGTAAACTGGATCTGCAGCAAACAGTATGAAATACGCCTTGGAGAATCCTAATTAATTTAGAACCACAGTAAACAAATGGCTTGTCACTTTCAGTTTATATAAGTATAAAAAAAAGTGGAGGTTGGGGTTAGAAACACTTGCAAGAACATATGCTTAACAAACCACAGTAAGCAGAACAAACCAGAGAAAGTCTAAGCAGCAGCAGAGATAACCCTGGCACCATCAGCAGATTGTATGGCTACGATCCAGAATGCAAACAGAAGATTGTTCAAACAAGTCATTCATATATTTAATTAACTATGGCACAGTGTTCCAATCATGAGAGGTTATTTTAATATTGTGCAAATGCCATACTAACCACACGCTCACCCCTGCTCTTCTGAGATAACAGCAAAACTCCCACTGCCTAAAACAGGAGCAAGACAGGACATTGAATATTGAAAATGGGGGGTTATAGTGGGTGCCATTAAATCTTCAAATCTGTGAAAACAGCAGACTGAAGAGAGCAGAATACGTGCTGTTTAAATAGAAAATCATAGTAATTTAGTACTTTTTTATACCCTGAACTCCTAATAAAAACATTTGGGTAACTGTTGGAATTTATTTGCCATCCTTAGGGGTGTGTGTCTATTTCTAGAGAATATAATGAGGTGTGTGTGCACAAACACAAATGTGTGTTCACAAACACAAAGTGTGTGTGATGAGGGGAAGGTCAGCACTGTTTGTCCCTCGTTCTGGCCATCAGGAACATCTGGGGATGGCACAGCCCCTGCAGGGCTCTGCTGCTTCCCATGCCCTTGCAGAGGGAACAGGAGGAGGCTTGCTGGGGGTTTGTGGGTTGGTTTTATTGTGAAGCAGGGGTAGGACTGAGAGGAGGGACAGCTCTTTGTGGTGTCTCAGTGGAAGGAATGGGTCCAGCAAACTGAGCAGAAGCTGGGCTGGCCCAGGGGCAGAGGGTGCAGCAATACAGGGGAAGAAAAGCTGATCAAAGCCAGCCAGACATGCTTAGTCTAGGGTGGTTTTGCAACCCAATAGACTCAGTCTGTAGATCAGCACTGGTAGGGCTGAAAACTAAACCAACCCTAAAAAATTAATTTTGAGCCCTGTAAGTGAAACCAGCTAGGTGAGAGAACTTAGAGGGCTCAAAACTAACTTGGAGTAAAAGTTAGGAAAACTAACAGGGACAGAGCAACACAGAAGAGCAGGGCCTAGCTTTTGGGGGTTGTGTGGCTTCCATCAGTGACAAACCCATGGTGGCAGTTCTGCAGCAGTGCCAGAGCCAGCCTGGGAGCAGGCAGGAGATGCTGATGAGATGGAGAGGAGAAGGGAATGGTGGCAGGCCAGGGGCTGGGCAAATAAAGTCAAGTGCTGAATTGGGTTGTAGGGGGATGGAATAGAAGAAAATAAAGATAGTGTAGAAAGTAATCTTACCCCTAAGGAGTTGCAGCTGGGCCAATTATCAAAGATCAGGAACAGGCCTGACTTTACCAGGCCACAGCTGTAACCAATGAGGAGCAGAGTGCTATAAAAGAGTGAGGTGGCTGGTTCAGAATGGAACTGGAGTCTGTTGGCTGCTGTGTGAAGAAGAAAGAGTCAGTGCTCTGAGGAGATGCCCATGAGAAACACCAAGAAGGTGTGGAACTTTTGTGATAAGGAGACAACGGTATGGAACCCCTGTGATAAGATGATAACAGGGGTCAGGCCATTCAGGTGGTTTGCAAAGGTCTAGAAATGCCCTTTTTTCCCTTGTAATTTTTTGAGGAGGTTATAAACTCAGGAAGTAGACTAAGGAAGTTGATTAAGATAAAATATTATTTCAGTGAGACTGACTGCACAAATAGGCTCAGAATAAGGGAGCCAGGATGTGGCCATCTGGTGTTATGGCTGGTGAAACGTGCTCATGCTGTTGGAGAGGTGTAAAGAGCTTGAACAAGTGTCATGTTTTGAAAGTAGCATTTCAAAAGGTTTGTAAAGGGGAAGGAACAAATTTGGATTTCATTTGACATTAATATAGAGGTAACAAAGATCTGGAAAAAGAATAAGCTGCACACTCCAGGATAAAAGTTCTGACCTTTCACATCTGGAACCTCTTTAAAGGGGACTCAGTCTGCTGTCACACGAAGTTAGGTAAGATAATGGACAAAAATGCTTTGAAAGTTTTTCATCAAAATGCCTCATCCATATACAAGTAATATGCTATGTGAGACAGTGTCACCTGACCTTGTTATATCTTATTCATTCCTAATTAGAAATGAGGCATCCAGATGTGAAAGGTCATTATACTAGTTTCTATGGCACCTATCATGGCATATTTCTGTCACTTAGATTTTTATTAGAAATGCACTGAACAAGCCCAGCACTCTCTGCCATATGTTTATTGCCATGTTCAAGGACCCGCAGGTAAAAAGAATATTTTGTCTACCCAGATGGTTATTGCTACATTTGGTTTTAAACTTCCACAGCATCTCATAGTGCTAATTGGTTCACGCTCTGGATGCCAGTTTACAGAGATGTTATTTTTGGTAATAACACCATTGACAGCAATTCCTCTGCAAGAAACATCTCTTTAAGGAATAAAAGAAAAAAAAAAAGGGAATTTCCCAGCCAAAAGCAAAGCTTTTTCTTTTTTAATGCTGGTTCATAGGAAGTGTATTTTAAGTGTACCCTCATTTAAGACTATGAATTTTAGGGTTTGGTGTTTCCTTTTTATTCCCCATTGTAGCTTTATGAAAAGTCATTTTATCCATGCTTATTGAAGTGCTCAAAAGACATAAAGCAATAAAATTACTAAATGACTACTTTTTAAAAAGTGTCTTTGTCTTTACACAAGAGCATTTATGTTTTTTTTTTAACTTTCATTTTGTATTTCAGCATATATGAAATGTCTGGCTGTCATAAATTTTTTGTTTTGTTTTCAGTTATGGAAGGTGACTTCTGATATCCCATTTAGCCTGAAGAGCTTCTTATTTGGCAACTAATACTATTAAAATCAATTGCACCACTTTCTAAAAAAGGCACCATTCCACCTGCATCCAGGGTAACAGAATCTGGCTCAGAACTGATATTGTCAAAATTGATCGTTTTTTCTTTTGTCTCAAACCCACTTGAACACAAAAAAAAAAGAAAAAAAAAGAGGCTTTTCAAAGTTGAGCATCAATACACATTAGCAAGTCAGCAGATTACTTATCCAATGTTAATATTTAGGGTGTTTTATTATGTTCTCCCTTTTCCTCAAAGGAAAGATAGACTCTGTTTTCTGCAGGATTAGCATATATCCATCTATTTTTTTTCCAAAGTAACATAATATGATTGGTGACCAAATTTTCAGGTAATTTTTAAATATGTCTGCTTCATTTTCTCAGGGTTTCAGTATGCAATAAAATTATGGTGCATATCAATCCTTATTACAGTGCAGCAGAGAGCTTTGGCTTAGACATCCAGGCTCTTGCTGTGATAAAGTTTATACATTACATGAATCATGTATGTCAACAGATGCCTAAATGAGACTGAAACACATTTCATTCAGACAGAATGTTCACAGTGTCTACCCCAGTAGTTTAGCAAGTCCACTGCTGAGTAGTATAAATGACAACATTGCCCTTTTTGCAGCTCAGTCAAATCCAAACAGATTTTCCCAAAGATAGCCACAGATATTTTTCTAATTTCTTCCAGATTTCAGATACCATATGCAAGCAGTAGAAGTATATAAAAGACTGCTTTTGAGGGTCTTTAAATCCCAAAATATGTTTACAGCGCCAAGGGTTGTCTAACCTCAACAGGAAGTCATTTGACTGAATCAGTGATAGGAATATCACCAACAGATATTTGTGATATTAAGACTCAAAGAATGTATCAAAGAAAAATTTCTTCTAGATTTTTCTTTCCAAACCAACATACAGCACAATAAGTTGAGAGCACTTGATGGGTGTGTAATTCAATGAACCCATATACATGAAAACCAAGGGGAAAAGGTGATAAAAATCTTAAGGTTATAATTTAAAATAAAACCAGATGTGATGATAAGGCAGTAACTCTCCAGCATTGGAAATGTCACACAACCTTAGCTTGATGACTGTTATATGGAAAATCACCAATTTGTTACCCATATGAATTGAAATTTCAAAATATAAAAACTTCAGCATATATTGTGTTATTAGCTAGAAGAGTTGCTCAGCTGTAGGTGAAACCTTGTGGTTTTTCAGTATGCTGTCTTTAGGACTGCCTTTCAGAAAAAACTGAATATTGAACATAAATTTTACTTACCACAGATAAAGTTTGGTCTGAATGCGTGATTTAACTCAACAGAAGTTTTATTAGCTCTTCAAATAATGAAAATTTTCATGAACATTATGCTATGTAGATAGTCTGTGAGAAATCACATTTTACTACAAACGTGAAAGATAGTTATTTCTCTGAGCACACAACATTTGCATTAGTGTAATTTCCAAATTTGAGGATTTTTCAAATTTCTTGGTGTTTATTTTAAACAACTCATGTATTTTTCATAAAACCTGTTTAAGAAATCTCTCAGATGCCTGAAGAACTCCTGTACAAATTTTGAGTTATTGACTACAGCAGCTTTTTTTCAAATTTGTTTTCAAACATCAGTTGGGTTTTCTAAGGACATCAGAACGTTGATCATTCTGACTGAAGTTTTCTTTTGCATTTCCTATTTCCCTTGGTTTTAGGGAGAAAAAAAAACATAAAAGGAAATGTGGCTTGAATTTTTATATTACACAGTGGTGCCATAAGTATCACAATTTGTGGAGACTGACACAGTACTTCTGAGTAGTCAGTGGGTTATCATCACAGGTCAATTTTTTTGTGGGTAGGATTTGGGTCAGAAGGTTATTATTAAATATTAAAAATGTAAAGGGGAGAGGAATTACTGTCTCATTTATTTGCTTGAAGATAGTGAAACAAATTATGAAGGAAAAAAAGGCTTTTTTTTTTGCTGTTAGTAAGTGCATCATCTATATAGCAGGTATTTTCTGTGTTGTGGATCAGTTTGGTCTAAGATCAGAGGCACAAGACAGAATGAAGTCAGTATTTTTCCAAGATATATGGCAGGCTGGATTCACTTAAAAAGGAAAATTTTAGTTCGCCTTCTCTTCCAGCTCCATTCATCTTCCCTTAAAAGAATGTTCTGTTAGTATTGCACCTGGAACACAGTCAAAATACTGGATTTAGAGGTAAACAGGAGTGCTAGATCTCCATGTCAGCAAATATGTGTCTTGAGCCAGAAGAAAATATTTGCTTTAAAACAAATTTAGCAGCCTCTAAATTATCATGTTTTGTATAAAATGTACACGTATACATTTTTTTCTCCCACACTTGAAAGATGAGACTTAAGAAATAACTTGCTGGCTTTCTTATCACCCACCTCCTCAGCAGCATTATAACAATCAGGGTGAGACTGGTTATGTCAAATGACACAAGGTTCACCATCAGCTAATTTTGCAAAATTTGTTAGGCTGTATATGGAGATCATTTCCAGAAACTGGCACTATAAATTTCACTCCTTCCTTTTTTAGGCTCCTTGCTATTAGAAAATAATTATTTTGCTTGGGTTTTCCATGAAGAGTTAGCAGTTCTCAATACCCTAGAAAAATGAGAAGCTGTAGAGCATGTGCAAGATTATCTGCCTCTGTCCAGATGAATTAATTTTTTTGTTTCCATATATTCTGTTTAGAGATTCTTGAAGTAACTCTTGTAAAGCTCTGTCCAGAAATTGTACAGAATGCCATTTTTGTGGTATTTTTCCAGAAACAAGTTTTACAGGGGTAGAAATGCTAAAACTAAAGGTGATTAAAATCTTTTCAGTTTTCCATAAATGGGACTAGAACTAAAAAATATTTGGTGAAAGTGAACAAGAAGGCATTTAACATTAAGAGACATATCAGTGTCTCTGGGCTTTTCATGATTTATCATCGTGGTGTTATACATGGTCATATTTTAACTCCAACTCAAAAATGAGACTGCTTTCCTACCTTGCTCCATAACTCCCAGTCAGCTAACCTAAAAGTGCTGGTTTAGTGTTTCTAAATCGCTTCCCATCAAATCCCTACCAGCCTGAAACAAAAAATTGATTGAATACATTATAGGAAATTTAGTATGTTCAACAGGTCTGCAGCTGCTCTCTTTGAAAACATTAGCATATGACATAACGCACCTCCTTTCACTCAAGATTTAGCCAAGTTCCTGGTTAAAGGTGGTGTCAGGTGGCACTGATACCACCTGAGGTGGCATAACTGCAGGTATAGGATATTGGAGTCTGGCAAACAGATGAGAAAAGAGAATACAGAAATTGTTACAGGAGTGGAAGGAATATATGTTGTAAAATCTTGGCAAATATTTTATCTCATTTTCTTTTCTGGTTGCAAACTGTGTAGTAGTTACAGCAGCCATAGTTTTTTGTTCAGGTTTAATGCTGAGAGGTAATATGGAGTGGGAAGGAAGGGTTTCTCTCCTCTCATTGCATAAATGATATTTCATTTCTCTTTGTAAATAAAGTTACCAAGTATTTCAGATCATTTTAGAAGTAGATCAATGGAACTGATCAGCATTTGTTTTATTAGCTCTTGATTATCTTACTAATTGGAAGTTAGGTGAAGAAATTATATTTTAGTGGCAATCACTCATGTTGTCATCTTATTGCAGGGGTTCCATACTGTTATCTCTTATCACAAAAGTTTCATACCTTCTTGCTGTATCTCATGGGCAGCTCCCAAAAAAAAAAAAAAAAAAAAAAAAA
>JAXCLO010000037.1:5416777-5526265 GCA_035583995.1 Arremon aurantiirostris | reverse complement strand
AGTTGCAGCTGGGCCAATTATCAAAGATTAGGAACAGGCCTGACTTTAACAGGCCACAGCTGTAAGCAATGAGAAGATGCTATAAAAGAGTGGGGTGGCTGGGTGAGAGGGGAACTGCAGTCAGTGGCTGCTTTGTGAAGGAGAAAGAGTCAGTGCTGTGAGGAGCTGTCCGCAAGAAACACCAAGAAGGTATGGAACTTTTGTGACAAGGAGACAACAGTATGGAACCCCTGTGATGAGATGACAACATCTGGTGATTGTGAAATCTAAAACAAAAGTACAATTGCCAAAAGGTTGGAAAGAATTCTGATCTGTACAGCTGCATTGGATCATTAGGCTAAAGGTTAAATCTTCTGCTTAATCCTGAGGACAAGAAGAATTCTGAGATAGATTTGAAAGTCTTAGTCCTGCTTAAGTGTTGTGTGCCGTTTCTCCAGTTGCAAGTGTTCAATTGCCTAATTTAATATACTTAAGCTTGTCGACTATGGTAAAACCTTATTTAAATGAGAAAAGTGTTGTCATAATCCCTTTTCTTCTGAAAAAATTTACTGTCAGACTTTTTTCCTCAGTTGGAAAGAAGTAGATTATTTGAAGAGTGGTTTAAATTTCTAGTTTTTCAAGGTGAAAGAGAAGATTTATACTCCTGTCTTAGTTTAAGTGCAAAACTGTGTGAAATGTATGAATCTGTCACTTTTTTGAAATAATTGCATTGATAAGCCTACCTTTCAAGATTTGTGTGCTCAAGATAGTCATCCACCAGTAGCAAGAAAAAAATATATGTTGGTGTACATATATATGCCTCTATAAATTAAGCATTAGTAGTATTTTTCAGATGTATACATAATTAGACAAGACGTGTAAATTCAACAAAGAAAAACTGTGATTTTTATCATTCTGACACCAAATTTTCAGTCTCTGACTCAGTCAAGGAATGAACATGAGTGTTTGTCTAAGCTTGGTGAAATTTTGAGGCTCCAGGCTCCCTCACTGCTGTGGATGGAGTGAATGTACAGGTGTTCCACTTGAGTAACACAGGTTTGTCAGGGAGGAATGAGAGGGAAACTGCTCTCCCAAATTACAGTCTGATTTAAATGTCAGGGAGGAAACCTGAGTTCCCAGTGTCATCATGTGTCAAAAAAAGAGCTTGTGACTTTTGAGCCATGCTGAGGGCAGTTTTCAGCCCAGCCCAGCAGAAATGTGTTTGGGAGGCTCACTTGGGGTGCAGGACATAAGTGTCAAAGCAAGAAAAGGAATTAGAGCAGATGATGTTAGTAAAGATTAGTTTATTGTTAACAGAAACATGGATTAATTCCTTCTGCTCTTTTGGAAGGTAACAGATTATTCTATGTTTTAGAAACAAACTCGGGCAGGAAGCATTTCTATTTCGGCTTAGGCACCAAACCAGAAAAGCAATTATTTGTACAACATCAGTCACCACCTTTATGGGAACAGAGGTATACCTAAACATAGGTATGGCACATTTTATAAGAAACAGATAATATTTTCTGGCTCTTCACAACAGAGGGGCAGAAAGAAAGCAGTTACCTGCAGGTGTTCAGAGGTCAGGAATGCTGCAACAATTACAGGCACAAGTAAATCCCAGGCAGAGGATGGGGGGACTGGAAAAATACCCAAGTGGGTTATTAGAATGACCTGAGGAGTGGGGAGCTTGTGGTTCCACAGCAAACTGGATGAACTTGCCTTGCCTAAGTAGCATAAAGGGGTTGAGATGGAGAGTGATTTTCTTTCTGTAAATGTATCAAGGGCATAAACACAGTGAAAGGGAAAGAACTCTTCAGGCAGAAGGGTGATAATGGCAGAGTGGGAAATAGCTATCATCAGACTTGAACAAAAGCAGGGCAGAAATTAGAGGATTTCTTACCATAACAGTGGTGGTTTCTGGAATAGCCTTTCAGATGAGGGAAACATTCTGTGATGAACCTTAAAAAATTTGTGAATGGTCTTATGTAATGGCAATGTCTGTGACAGACTGGAATTGGACTTGATGACCAAGATTCTTCCTCATTCCTTTATTTTTGCATCAGGCATTTGAATTTATGCAAAATAAATGAAACTGTAATGAGCAGTTTATCGCCTCACCTTGTGACTGCTTCTTAGCTTTGATGGAAAATAGTCAGTGAACCAGTGTTAATCAGCAGATTCAAAGGCATCCAGATATTGTTTGTTTTTATTCCAGTGGTTTAATTTTAGTTACTTAAAATCTTATTGCTGTTTTATTTGAATATGTATATATCCACACTTTTACATTAGCATATTTTAAAGCACTGCAATCCTACACTATTTTCTGTAAATCAGTCACTTTACTGTATTTTCCTAGAGCAAATACTGTCACTTAGACATCTTCTCAGATTTTTTTAGCTGCAGCTATTTAAAATACTACATTTTTTCTCAGACTTTGGTATCCCCAACCTCATATAGCTCTTCCAAATGATTATGATAGAAATGAATGCAAACTGTTATCTTCCCCAGGCATAACAAATGCTTGATGGGAGTGAGAAGGATTCATCCTACAGAAGGCACCAGCATGTTATCTGAAGATGGAAAAGTGTAGATTTCCTCAAAATCAGCATCTGTATGTACATTTAAGGATGAAAATAATCCAGATATCCTAAATTAGTCACAGCTGTATTAAACAGTGATAAGCACAAGAGATTTTCATGGTCATTGGGGAGGTGAGTGCTACAGACACAGAATCTATTACAGCTCCTTCATGAGTACCCGTGGATATGGAGATAGGGAGAGCATGACTGATGGATTTCTAACCCCAGGCAAAGTTCCAGGGCCAAATCTAGAATGCTTCCCTAGAATTTTATATTCACTCATTGACTTTGTGAACCAATCAGAGCTTCTGGGATTGGTTTTCCTCTGTAAACAGAGGTGGAGGGAGGCTGTGTAAAATCATGGGTTTGCGTGTGCATATTGCCATTTCCTTCTGTAAATTCTGTTGATCTAGATTGGAATTATATTTATCTGGTGCTTGTGCCACATCAATAATCAAAATTCTGACTACCTCCCCTTGGCACACTAACTAACCAGACCTTTAGAAAGCTTTATTTCTGTGTTTGAAGCAAGCCATTAACTTTCCATGGGCAGGCATGCTGCTTTCTGTACCAAAGGCAGAACTGTTGGACAGTATCTTTCTGAAGAGAACAGCAGAGCTCAGTGTGTGAGGACACATTGTTTATATGTATTTAAAGGTTATCACATCCCATTCACTATATGAATAGCCCCAGCTGACATTTTCTGTCTCCTCTCAAGCGATGCATGTCTTGTTCATTGTGCTATGCCGAGTCAGCTGTCAGGCACTGCATCAGGGGACCAAAAGCTATTTTCTTTCACTGTTTTGTTTGCACTTCAGCTAAAAAGCTTTGGATCTTATGATTTTTTAGCAATACAAAAAATAATATACAGCCGGGGGTAGCAACTTTTAGCAGATGAAGAAATTCCACAGCACTTTATTTCACATTTCAGCCATGCCATACAGAAGATTAAACATGGAAGGAAAGCTGAATTTGGAAAAAGGCAATTATTTTACAATATCTTTTGTTAACAAATGACATCAAAGTTATCTGACTCTTTAACCTCAATTAAAATTATCAAGAAATATATAAAGGAAGGATAAAATAATGTTTGTTTTCTGCTTCTATTGTTGCTATAAAAAACCTGTCCAAGTCAGTCTTGCTGGGCCTAGTGTCATGTCCTGCTGTGTGCAGATTGCTGACTTGGGATGGCAGCAGCACCCAGCAGTCCCTGTGGCGATTA
The DNA here is from genome assembly GCA_035583995.1 of Arremon aurantiirostris. Lineage (NCBI taxonomy): Eukaryota > Metazoa > Chordata > Aves > Passeriformes > Passerellidae > Arremon > Arremon aurantiirostris. The sequence goes on along the minus strand of JAXCLO010000037.1, from coordinate 5,522,482 downwards.
GAACCATGCAATGAGCAATATTTCAAGAAATATGGCAATGGGAACAGGAGCTACACCTTAACTATGTGATATAAGAATATCCTATGTCATATAAGAGCAAAAATTTCAGTGTTTCAGTCAGTACCAATCAAGAAAAAGTAAAGTCTGCTACTTATCTATCTGTTGAGATATCTGTTCAACAGCTCATGGATGCTAATTCAATTAAAATGCCTAATATTTCTAATGTAGTGCAATTACAATTCTGTTAGGCAAAGTAGATGTTAGAAAGCTTTATTAAAAACAACTTTCAGAACAAATACACATTTTTTCAAACTTACATTGATTTTCATAATTAGTATTCATTTTGTACTATCAAAATATGTAGTATAGCTATTTCCATACTCTCCCAAATGCATTTGTTTGGCTTAGAAAAGTGATGTAAGCATTATTAGTAATGGCAAAAACATTAATGGTACTAAACCAACTTTTCCTAGTCTAGGTTAAAACTGGACAGTAATGTTTAAAGGCTTTTTGCTTTTCTTTGACCTGGAACTAAAGTAATATCTTCTTCCTTTTCTTTTCCCAGCCAGAGTTGAGCTCTGCATGTGTAGCTATGAACACACAGAATATTCTGTTTCAGATAGAGATCCTAATGTAGTGGCTGAATTCTTAATGCCTTTCCTTGTTTCAGTGCCTTTAGTTCCAAATCCTGCAGAATCTGATCTATCCAGCAGCTTGGCAGCTTTTAACTCTTTGTCTAATGAGTACATCAAGAGCAGGCACTGTATATCAGATGGAGCAGCTCTAAAATAACTGCCTTGTTCAAAAGGCAGTGAATTTTATCTAGCCATTTTTATAGCATTTCTCTTCTAACAGAAAGGGAGTGATAGGAATTTCCAGTTTTAATGAATAGGAAGGAGAAGTAAGGTGACTTGAAAAAAAAAAAAGGTACTGCAAAGGAACTTTGGCAAAAATCCCCCAAACCTTTTATCATAATAAGATGTGTTGCATTCTATGCCATCAAAAGTATTATATGATTTTCAGTTGATTTTGTAAAGTTCTGTTTGGGACAATATACAGTAAGCAAGCATGTTATCAGCTGAGTGAAAATCAAAGCTCTTTGCTGCAAAGAGGGTAAGGCCAAACAAGAGGGTGCCTCATTCACAACATAATTTATCTTCTTCATATTTAACCTGTAAAAAAAAAAAATCTCAGTAGGTTTAAACTTTTTTTTCAAGGATGCTTCTTTCCAACATTTCATTGCATGAATGCTGAGAATTTCTAATCATACCTAAACTAATCACATCAGATACTGAGGTTACCTCAGCCTTTGAAGGTTTTTGCAAGGGGGGCACTTGCAATCATTGTTTACACTGAGTGAGGGATAAAGATACTGCCTGAAACATTTATGAGAATTTTCTCACAAGAAGTTACAGAAATGTGGTGTGTTGCTATTAGTTTGATTTTTTTGAACAAAAAAGACTCCCATCATGGGATTCAGCTTAAGTTTGGAAAAGATGCCTGTTCATTTTCACTTCTGCAGTGATTTTAGACAAAGGAAATTCTCTGGATTATGGTATTCATGCAACACAGACACTCATGTACTCTGAGTTATCATGCCATAAAAGTATAAATCTTCAGACAGTGTAAAAATATAAATCTTTAGACAGAATCTTTCCCTGAGATATAAAACTGAAATGCAGAATAAGGATCATTGTTCTGGAGACTGAAAGGAAGATGCCACCTGATGGGTCTGATTAAGCACCCTTTTGAATTGCCTTTTTCTAATGGGGGTGATGAAAGCACATTTTGTTTAGAGTTTTGTTTCTATTCAGTCTGCCATGAAACTGTTTGAATTTAGGATTATGCCCACATTATTCATATTGCCAAAAACATCAAAACAGGAACAAAGGGAAAGCTAACCTTGAATTTTCAGCATGTATTTCAGTCCCTGTAAACAAGTTACCATGGAGATAGAACCCATGTGAACTGCAGCCTTCCTCCTAACTGCTGTAGACTTCGGACCAGCAAGAAAATGTGACATGGCATTGGTGCCATTTCTGACAATATAAAGAACTTATTTCAAATGCTACACTTAAGCATTTCTTTGCACCACTACCAAGTGAAAGCTAAAAATTGCTTAAAAGCTTTGAATTACTTAAAAAATGGGCAAGATATGTGAGAGGCAAAGCTTTACCAGTTTCACTTTTCCAAATTAAATAATATTCTATCAGAAAAGAAGATGCGAGGTCACTGCCTATCTTGCTAGCAAGATGAGTCTGCAAAGACAGATTGCAGTTTTAAATAGTTTCCTCTAGGAAATGGTTTCAAAGAAGCTGAAGTTGTGACACAAAAAGGGTTCTTAAAAAGGAACAAAAATATCCTTGTCATTGATTTTGCTGTTGCCGTTCAAATGTTTTTGAATAGAGCTGCAATTGTCATGTCAGAAATAAAAATCAGCCATCATACTTACTAGCTTACTTATCTTCCTTGGGCAGAAAAGGATAAATAGAAAGAAATTTGTAGCTTTTACTCATCCTTCAGATTTCCAGATTTTGTTCAAGAAAGTCCTTTGTTTGCTAGCTCAGTAGATTTATTGTTAAAACTATGAGTTCTGATCATCATCATCAGTAATCCTCTCTCTACTAATTGCAAAAATCACATTATTCCTTCATATCCTGGAGATAAAAAAGGAAAAACATATCCAGCCTCTAGAACAATGGCTGACACATGCTTGTGAGGAAAAACCATACTGCAGGTGTCAAAAATAGGGTGGATTCTAATGCTGTAGTCATTAGTGCAAATTAACAGTGGTAGCATAAAAGCTATGGTCTAATCTCAAATTTTCCTTTTGTTACTCCAGTTTGAAGTCATTGTTTCCTTTCATAGCTTTGAAGACTAGAAATTAAAACTGCTATGATATGCCCTGGCTTTCTGCTGTTTAGCCTGATAAAATATATGCTTGAGGAGGGGAATTGTCTTTTTGTCTCATACTTTTGTGTTAGTTTTCTTTCATTTTGTAAATGCATCTTTGAACAATGCAATTATCCAGTTTTCTTCCTCTGAATTTTATTCAGCTTTTTCTGATTTTACTCTTTTAATTCTTTCCTTTTCCCTTTGGTTCCTTTATCTTTCTTCTATTTTATTTTTTTTTCATAGATGTCATCTTTTTTAATTAGTTTGCTTCTTACCTCCTGCCATAAGTCCTGATCCTAAAGCCACTGAAATCCATGGCAACCTTTTCTGATTAGAGTAACAGTTGGCCCTTATTTCTTTTATTGATGGCACTTTCAGAAGTCATCAGTTCTGCCTGAAGAGTTTAGGCTGTGTAACCAAATTGTCACTATAAGATAAACGAGTAGGAAAATATTCAGTTACAAATGCTCAGAGTTTATAGACTCAAGTAGACACAGAGGAAGCAAATAGTCTGGGTCAAAGCAGTTTCTTTTAGAATAAAAAAAAATGGACCTTAAAATAAAATGTCTTCATGTAGCCTATTCAATGATAAAATGTGTATTTCTGTTTAAGAAAATTGATAAAACCAGCCATTATATGAAATACTGTTAATAATTCTAGGTAATTTGCTTGTAAGGCCCTGAGAATCTTGCTGCCAAAAAAACTGTCTGGCCATGTTTACTGACAGATCCCCTGTGTTTATAATGCAAGCAATATTTTTCCTACCCAAAACAAAGCAGTTAAAATTATCTTTTCCCAAGCTGTATGGAAATACACTAATTTGTAACTTTCTAAAGCTAACACATTTATGCTTCAGAGATACATAATTTAGTAACAAACAGCAGACTGAATTTTGATCAGGTTTAAAAAATGTGTACAATAGCCTTCAGACTTCAAATGAGCTGAAAAGGCTCCCTTGATATTTTCTTCAATCTGAAATTTAAGGGGTAACTTTTTTCTTGAAGATTTCTTTAAAAGGTGATGAACAATTGAAGAAAGCCTGTTTATTATTGCTGCTACCCAGATATCTTGTTAATGAAGCTTTCTCTGTCAGCCCTGGCTTCCATAATGCTTTCTTGCATTAAGTGATGCAAACTGTTCCACTTACACTGCTCTCCTTTACATAATGGAGGGGTTGTGTAAATTAGAAACATGCCTCAATCAGGTATTCTATCAGCTTCTTGGTTAGAAAATCACTGTAGCATATTCAAGTCTTGGAGGAACAAAGAAAGTACAATTCAAAAAATTAAAGAGTTTTTCCATTAATGGATTAGAGGCTAAACTAAGCAGGCAATTGCCTAAATGTCAGCCTGATGTCTACATTTGAGACAATATATTTTATATATGAAAAGGTGCTGAATTATGAGGTATTTTTACAGATAAAAGCTCAAATGCAGTGAATTCTGAACCTTGTTAGCTGTAATATTAAAAAAGGGAATAATATATAATATGTGCTAAACAAGGTGTATTATGGGAACTGCTCTTCAGACAAAGAATCCTCATGGCAGCAAGTCTGGCCAAACTGTGCCCCTTGTTGTGGGTCAAATCTTAACTTGAGAGGCTCTAAGCCAAATATCCATGGGTTGGCAAGGCAGGCATTTGCTGATAAACAGCAATTTCATATCAGTCCTGTCAGTGGTAATGCAGATGTCGCAGAGATGAGAGCACAGAACCCTTGTTCTGCTCAGGTTGGACTATAGCAAGTTTGACCCCTTCCCAGCCTCCCCAGATTGTGCTGTGGAATTCTGGTCTGTCTTCTCTCCTGCATAGGTCAGTCTTTTATCCAAATCAAGTCAGTAATAATAAATGTGAGTGTGCTTCTGTTGCTTGCATGTCTGTTAACCTCAGGAGGTTCAGGAATTTGGAATTTGTTGGGCAAGTGTGTAGACAGTGATGGGACATACGTGTCATGAGGGAAGCAGAGAAATGACAGCTCATCATAGCAGTTCAAATTACTGTATTAATGTCTCTGTGATTTCAGTAGCAATTTAAATTTATTTTATGAAGATTTTTTTGTTGTTGTTGTTGCAGTTTGGTTTGGGTACTTGCTTTTTTTTTGTGGGTGTGGGTTTTTTTGTTTTGTTTTTTAAATGCTGTTGACTCATCCCTTAGGGTTAAATAGCTACATTGGTGCCAAAAATGAGTTCTTTCTGACTGTACTTAAGGAGAAGAATTTGGTTTATAAATGGTTATGTCTCAGCACATGCAGCTAGCAGGGCAGTTAAACGTAGAGCTGTTAAGTGGCTGGAATTCAGGCAATATTTATTCCACATCAAGCATGCAGTCTCATTCCAGCTTTAAACTGCTGGCTGTAGCTGTTCCTCTCACAGAAAATACCTGTAAGCTTATGAGGAATCGGGGAACAGGATTTTAACTGAATGGATCATCAGGATTTGGCCTCAAGTTCACACACAAGACATGCCTTGGGTTATCTGTACAGTATCCCCCTTTAACTTTTGGACCTGTTGTGGTTCACATTTCTTTCTAATGTCCCTCAGCTAGAAGAAGGACAAGGGAAAGGGCAATATTCTGAATATTCTGTAGACAGATTCCTACAGGACAAGCCTGCTTCCAAGCAAGCAGCCTGAACCTAGACCCCAACAATCAGCACCCACTCATGCTGCTGAGGGCACATAACAATTTTTGAGCTGCCTGTGGACACTGAGGAAAACTTTTGTCTGCCTTGCTGCTAGAAGCAGCACTTTGCAACTCTGCCATCGATGACTGCTGCCACCTGACAGACCAATGTAAACAGGAGCAAGAGCTGGTCAGGGAAGCAGCTCTGAAAATGGTGCTTTGTGGACACTTGCTATCAGATATGAGTGCAATTATGATTTGCAAAAGAATGTAGCAGAATTGAAAACTTGTAGATTATTAGAAACATGAATTTGGTGTGCTGGAGACTTTACCTCTGTTTTAGGCATTGCAATCACAGGTATTTGGTTTATGGTCTTATGACAGGAAGGGCAGGGACTGATCCTTTAGAGATCATCTGAGAGTTCGGTGCTTTTTCCTTGATTCTGTGAAAGTCTCATTTACTGCCTGTGAGTTTTTATACAACTGCTCTTCTAAATAGTATTGAGATCTTATTAATAGAAAATCTTTTCTTCACATAATTAATACTTTTTCATAAGATTCAAGTTCTCATGTTGCATTATTCACTATTTTCTCACAGAAGTCACAAGTCTAGATCATACAGCACATCTAGGGTTCAGTATTTGAAATCTGAGTATATAATTACAAAGTCAGAGCAATTTTTCATTCTTTCTAGTCACATTGCATGAATGAGTCTGTATTTCCTAGTAATTCAAAGGTGGCTACATTAAATAGCAAATAGAATTCAAAGAAAATAGTTTACTTCTGCCCTCCCACTGACCAAGAATGCCAGACCCACCACACAACCCTGCAGCAAATGCAGCACAATGGTCAAGGAACCCCCCAGCCCGAGCTCAGATGCAGCTGCACATTTCTGACTCCTTAATACTATTATTCACTTTTTATTAGTTATAATGAGAAGAAAACTGTCTGTTTTAAATCTGAGAATGGACATGTCAAATGTTTTCAGCATCCATATTTTAACAATAGATGGGTTGCAAATTCCAAACTTAAGACTTCTTTGTAAGTAAAACTGGAATATTGCAGGTCTCCCTTTTACCACCAATGGAGGTTGAAATCCTACCTTTACAAAACCTTTAGAAATAATTTAATAAACCAGATGCAGTTTTATTTTTAATAGGATGTTATGGTACCTGCATGCAGCCTGCATACAGCAGGAGAGAGGGCTGACATAACTCAGAGGCTGGATCTGGAATATTGTCTGTCTTCTAGCAGTAAATACTAAACTACAGTGTGTTTTATGGTCAGATATATTCACACATATCTGACCATAAATCAGTGCCTCGAGCTTCCTCAAGGAAAGTTGAAAGAGTGCATCTCACAAGAGAGAAAAATGCATTTAAAATTACTGCAGCTATAAAACAAACTGACATAACCCAAAGCAACAAATATGGGGAAGGAAATCTTCTGAGGCCACATCAGTACTCTGAGATGATTTCCACTTTTTGGTTTTATTTCTGATCAGTGATCCAGTGTGGTTTACAAGTGGAATAAAATCTATTCATTATTTCCCCTAATATTCAAAGAGCTGCATCCCTTCTTTGGAGTTATTCTCTTATAGGAGCAGCAAAACGCAGTGCTCAAAGAAACTGATAAATGATCTTTCGTTGAAGATTTTCTCTTTTACAGTCAGAAGTGTGTCCCATTCAGTTTGCTGTAGGTGCACTCTCATTTGCAAGTGTTGCACAAATTTTGGGGGCATGAAGGAAGAAAGTGGAGAAGCTGGAATAGTTGTGCTATAAAGTAAAATGAGTTTGTAATTACTCATTTCAGGTAAAAGTGAGCAAGTTTTAACTACATCATGTTGGAAATGTCTACCAACACCTTTTTCTCATTTGAGGCTTCATCCTCCAAGGTTTACACTGCTCAAATGACATTATTATACAGCTTATTTCATTACAACTGCATTTAATTGATGGTACTCACTTAAGATTTTACCTCTTCTACTGATTCACAGTGGTTTTGAGAGAAGGCTGGGCAATTTGGATGTAATTCAGGTTTTTAATACATGTTTTAGACCCATTTATCATTTATTGCTGTTACCAAGATGGTGGTGTAACTGTAGAAGACTAAATCATGAACAAAGTACTACTTTGAATTTATGCTGAAATTAAAAAGAAAATACATTCTGAAGTCACTTGATGCTAACTGATGGCCATACTTAATACCTTAATATGATTTTTTTAATCAGCATTTTTGAACCTTAGCAATTGGCTTTCTGTCTTGAAAATATTGCTTCTAATAGGATCAATTCTGAGCTAAAACATTCTAGTAGGAGTTAATAAAGAAGCAGAAGTTTTGTAATGAAGTTGTCCTGAAAGCCAAGTTATTTAGTACTACTCAGAAAAGTTAGATACATAGTTAATAATAAGAATTTACAAACAATACCTCAAATAATTAAAATCTTGTCACATTATGGTCCTGGTTGTTGAAGATTATGACAAAACTGTATTTTATATCTAGGCTTATATAACTGTATATTATATGTTATCTTATTGTGTCTTAAAACCCATCTCTGAAGCAGAGATATTTTAGACCTTAATGAGAACTGTCTCCACGGTGTTCATGTTTACATGCTCAAAGGAGGAGGAACCTCACTGGGATAAGAGGCAGAGCTACAGGAGCTGCTCTGTGGCGTTGGTTACTTTTCTGCTTATTTGGGTTGTGTTGGTTCTTTTTCTGATTAAGATATTCTGCTTATTATGATCATTTCTAAGTGACACCTGGCTCCTTCTTCCACCTGAAACCTGAATTTAGGATTTCTGCTTTGTTTTCTAAATAGAAGAGCTCTTTCCTACCAGGCATCTTCTCATGTGAGTGAGTTTAACTTAAGGAAGCATCGCTCACTTTTCTTGTTCATACTTTGGGTATATTATGCAACATCAATTTTTATTTCTGTTATTTCTAAATTTTTTCATTTTTCCTCCCCATTTCAAACTTTTTTTTTTATCTAATAGTGAAAAAAAAAAAATTCAGATCTGTGGTTTTGTCTAATGGCTACTTACATAAATATATCTATTCATTAGGTTTATTGATGCTTTTAATGCACATTGTTACATTTTCAGAAAGCACAAATATGAAACAAACTCTGTCTCTCCTAATTTTCTTCCTTCCCACTTTGTGAACTTCATGAGCTCAAAGGCTCTGTGATTGTTAAGTCATGTCGTGTGCCCAGGAGAATGCATGGGAGGAAAAAAACCCACCTGACCCAAAGCTTTATTCTTACATTGTCTCTGTCCCTGCACCAATGCAACCTGACCCTTATGAAAGCCCAGCACACAGCTGGCCATGGGGTTTTGGGCATTCAGACAACGTAGGAGCTGCTGACAGAACCCATCCGTCATCCAGCATCTCCTGAAAATACCAATGGGTGGACTCAGACTAGGCTTGGTGAAGACATTAGAGCTCAATAATGTTTTTCATTTCCATGACAGGCTAGTTTATATAAGATTAAGTTCATTTCTATCTGTTAAAATTCTGCCCAAAATGGAGCGGCCCTCATTGATTTTTCTGTTCATCCATTACTGCTGTTTCTTACTTCTGTCTATCTTATTTGTCATTTTTGAAAACTGGTCATGACTTCAGCAACTCTTAAGTCTTCCTGAGGTATTTTCTTGCTACATTTAATAGCAGGTTGTTAGGAGTGTAATGGCTTTGAATTGTGACTGAGTTATTCATCAATGAGTGGAGAAAAAATATGCAGAAAAATCACAAGAATTGACAGTAAAAGCTGGACTTAGAGTGTTTCTTTCTTTTTCCAAAATTTAATGAATCCCTTCAGCAATTTGAGAAGTGAGTGTATAGCACTGACCTGCATCAGGCAGAGCATAAACACATGACCCATAAACTTGCTTCACTGAAAATTACTGAAACCTTTGCAGTCCTCTGAGAGTTGCATTATGCTCCCAGACCTTCAAATAAATGCAGAAACACCATGTACATTTTTGTGTAGGGTTTTAAGGATCTTTGGTAGCAGTGTTCTGTTTATCTGTTTTCTTACTTGATCTGAAGCTGCTTTTCCAAATTGGGAGTTCTGTGTTGCACATAATTTCCTGCTACTCAAGCCTGGTCCCATGAGATATTCAGCAGTGGTTTTGAATACCAAATTCCCCCCAAAAAGTGTTTTAAAGGTCGAGTTTACTCTCATGGATATAGACTGCCTTTGAAACTAGAACTTGATAAAAGCAGGGAAAATATTCTGTTGCTTCCATGGTAGTTTTACTGAGCGAGCATGGCTGGTTCAGAGGATGGAACTGCCAGACTTAGCAAAGGCCTTGGCAAAAGGTTTGAAACTTGGCAAATAAGATAGGAGGAGATGAAAAAGACTTGCTGTGAGCAGGCAGCAGAGATGAAAAGGATTGAAAAATTGATTGTGGCTTGAAGAGACATTAAGTTGGGAGCTAAGAGGAAAAGAAGGGTTTGTTTGAGAAGCAGACATGGAAGAAATGCAGCTCAGGTATGGCAAAGTTTGAAAGATTTAACTTGTTCCCAAATCGTGTTCCCAAAACCTAGGGACATATCTTAGGAGCATTGTGTTCAAGATTGAACAACTTGAAATCATTGTACACAGAAATCACTGACCGTAGGCTTTTGTGCTCACTCAAGGTTAGAGACACAGTGCTGGTCTGTGAGGCAGAAAAGAAATAATTTTTAAAGTTAGTTCAAACCCTAAGAAAAGTTAACATCTTCACATCAGGAGATGTTTAACCTGAGCTGGACTGGTATAGGAGAGCAATGAAAAATATTTATATAGTTCTTTAAAAGGTCATAGGTTTTTTTTTGTTGGAATTTTCAGTTATTGGAAGATAAGAGTTCTCATAAAGGCATATTTTTTTCCTCTTTCATTAAGACGATCCTTTTGCGTCCAAAATAAAATCTGTGATCAAATTTGAGAATTTCTTGGTCCAGCTCCGTTACTGGATTATTCTAAGAGGAAGGGATGTGAGTGGAGCTAGGATGGAGGATTATGCTTCTCTCTCTGATCAAATTAAAAGCTTTGGAGGTATTAACCAAAATTTAGATTCTGCCCAGGGCTGCTCAGGAAGGTGAGTTATATGAGCACTGAGACTTTGTTATTTCAGGCGATGTTTCTTACATGAAGGACACAGGGAAGGCAGTGAGGATGTGTCAGAACACTGGCATTATGGCCCCAAGGAACAAAATCAGAGGACCTAAAACTCTGAAAGAAGGAAAAAATCTGTTTCCTGAATGGTTTTACAGGACATGGAATATTTTTTTAAAAGAAGGTTGCTGGTGTCAAGTCATTATTGTTTGAGAATTGAATTTATCCCAACAGAGTCGCCATTTTGAATTTTGGGTGTTTGGGGTGAAATAGGCCCAGGAGTACTTAGGAGAGCAAAGGGAGTGATCTCTGCCTGACCTGCCAGTTCCCAGCTCTGCCCTAAATCACCCAGACACTCAAACAGCTGATTTCTCCCCATGTCCCCAGCACACTGACCAAGTAACTAAGTAATCAGTCTACCAACTAATTCAGTGCAGCATTGAGTCCTCCTAAACCCCTTGTCTGTCACCACAGTTCTGCTTTGGATTCTGCCTCTTTCCTGTCATCCACTGAAAATGGGGATCAGCAACACAGTGAGACAAAACCCCAATGGCAGTAATTCCTAATCAAAAGCGTTTAAATTGTTTTGACTAATTAATTTTGTATGAGGATTTTTTGGAGATAAGATGTCATCTGTGCATGTCACTAACGTTATCTTGGATTAAGTTTTGTCTTCTGTAGGATTTGAGTTATTTCCACACTCTTTTCACTCTCTAAAGATTTTCTCTAGTGTACTCTTGCCTTGAGAAAGCTGTTGAAAATCCTTCTCTGAACTGCTACTTCATTATTGCTCATTCATTCTCATTTTTTGGTCTCTTATGAATAATAAGTTTTCTGGTGTCACTTTCAAAGGAGTGAGTTTTCTAAGAGGCACTAAAAATAGATATTCTTTGTTTAAGTTTAAGCTTATGATCTACTTGAAAATTTGGAGAACAATTTGCTTTTATGTTGCTAATTTCAGGTTGTCATTTCATGATTCTTGTTCAGATCTAATTTATTAGATCACTTTGTGCAGACTTTTTCTCTCAGTCTAAGTCAGTACCTGTAATTAAAGCTGTCTGTAACTAATAATGACTAATTTATTGCACAAAAATGTTTCTTTAAAAAAAAAACCAAAACAAAACCTCACAACTTAAAATAGGTATGGTGAAGATTTCTAAGCTTCAAAACTACTTGTGGCTTAATCATGTATGGACTGATGTCCAAAAAAAGTTGCTGCTTTTGATGGCAGATAAGTCAATTAAGCCAACAATGCTTTGTCTGCTGTTCATGGGGTACTGAGGTGCAGAGTTCATTACTGTCAATGATAATCAGTTAAGAAGGCCAAAGGTCCTTTAGGAATAAAAAAAAATTAATAAATTGCTCAAATCTCTCTGGAATGAAACTGCAACAATTTCTTTCCTGTAGAAATTTCATTTCATTTGCATTAATAATAATTTGGCAATTTCAGTTGTAGCAAACATGTAAAAGATAATACAAAAGGTGGCCAAAATTATGATCCTTTTACCAAGTGCATTCTCCTAAGTGAGCATTTGTCCAAAGCATGTGTCCAAAAGCTCATCATATGTACAGTGTGATGGTTGATTTCTGAATTTATATGGTAGGATCAGGAAGATCTTCCAATGTTCACTAAAACTGTGTATGTGCAGCATTTCAGAAATCCCACTGCGTTTCCTTGGTGTCTTGTCTTGGAAGGAAAGTTGGTTGTAGGAAGATAGGAATACTGGGAAAGGAAAGATGAAAATTCATTAAAGACTAATTTCAGAAAGCAAAAATCTGGAATAAATACTGAGAGGGAAGTAACCACTCAGTAAATTTGTTAGTGCAAAGAGAGAATTTATGAGGAGAGAAACACATCAGGAGAATTTTGTGTTTAGACCAAAGACAGTACATTTGCAGAACTGCAAAAATTGGCACAAGTGAATTGGAACTTTGAAAGGAATTGGAACAGATATCATTTGTTCTTACTGAAGCTGAAGTCTGTCTTTCTTTAAAGCTTTATTTGTTTAAGTAAATTTCATTTTCCTCTGTCCTTAAACAATTACAACACAGGTAAAACATTTTTGCTTCCCTGTAATTTGTACACACATTTTCTCCTTCAAGTATTTATGGTATTAACTTAGTAGGTGATACATTTTTGTACTGTTGACTTTCCAACTCAACAAAGTAAAATGAACCAACTTAGAAAATGGACCAAAAAAAAAAAAAGTTGTTAGCTAACAGAGAATTCTGTTAATTCTTTGAATTATTGTTCTTGAACACCTGTATTCAATATTTGCTTAGTTCGGGCTATAGAATCCATTTGCTTTCATAAGGGGCGTGGGTGTGTGTACTATGCAAGATTTATGAAAAAGGTGAATTTGATTTTTGTAATAGTTGACTGGCTAGAATAAACACAGCATCTGCTTCCACGGGACATAAAGCTTGAATATTTATAATTTAGCAATAGATTTATGGAAAAAGGCCAACATTTTTCCTCCTTTGAATGAATGTTAAGGTGTATTGTTTAGAATACTGAACCCTTCACCTCTTGCATGCTGTATTACTATTTTAACTGTAAATACAACATAGCATCCTATTTATGAATTCTAATCTCAGAAGCTAATTTAATTGGTGCATTCCAACTACTATTGCTTATTTCACACTTCAATAGGTAAAGATGCATTAATAATCAAAGTTTCAGACTGTAATTAACGCTAGCTTTAGGCTCCTGACAATGAAATGATTACATTTTTATGTATGTCTTCATACACAAAGTTAATCTTACCTGTGATTGAATAACGAAAGAAGCACACATTTGGTCTCTAAAGCAAATCACTGCTTGTAATTGTGCTCCCTTCAACTGTCAGGAAGGAGAAAAGTAAGATGCTGTAAAAGCTGTGTGGATGTCCCTCATTTATCTCCTCCAGCTCTGCAGTGATTTCAGTGAGCCCTGGATGATGTGGTTCATCCCATTTGTTTCCACATTCCCCCTTACAGAGCAGAGCCATTGGCTTCATGCACTGTAAAGGGTGACAGGGTGCCTGTCTAATGGGGAAAGGCAGAATTTTTCCATGGTGCCATGCGAGTTACTACACAAAGCCCTACCACTTCCTCTCCAGCAAAAGAGTCCTTTAGAATCCATTTTCTTACCTTTCCCTTGAGGCTGCAGAACAGTCTCTCCATTACTGTTATGATTCTGGAAGCAATCCCTCTGTACTTTAGTACAGGCCAGGGAACAAACAGCTGGAAATCACCAGCAAGCAGGACCTAAACCCAGCACAGGGAGGTCACTGGATCAGCAATTCTGTGCTTTGCTGTGGTCTGGTGTTGATTAAACCAAGCTGAACATTAATAACAGATTTTATTGCCTGTTATGGTCATTACAAGTAACAAGAGAGCTAAAAGCAAAATACTGCCCTAATGCACTTTGCCTGCATTAAGTGTTTGTAATAAAAATATGGTGGTGATGTTTATAAGCAGAAGTTTTCAGCAATAAACCTCAAGGAGGTGGAAGTGAAAGAGCAGAGCTGTGTCTGGCTGGGCTCTGGGCTGGGATCAGCCCTGCTAAAGGCAGCTGCAAGAACTCCCAGTGCCAGCAAATCCCCCTCTCCTCCTGCTCCCAACACCACTCTCTGTTTGCATTTAAAAGTGAATACGGTGCAAAGCAGCTGAATATATTTTTCAATGAGAAATGCATTTATTGTAAGCAAAGATAACTGAAAAAGGTTCAGATTAATTGTTGAAAGAGCTATTTATCTACTTTTTAATAAAAGCTGAAAACAGGGTTTGACTCTTTCAGTAGGAAGTGGGGGAAAAGTAGTTTGAGGAGCTCCATATTCTGTGGAAAGGGCATGTATGTATAGGAGGGCAGTTAATATTTATTCTTTCATGCTTTGTCTTTGTTCTTCTCAGTTCCTGCCTGTTTTCATCTATATTCCCACTGATACCTTTTGTCCTCCCTTTAACTCCTCAATCTTTGTACTCCCACAGACTTTCTCCCTTAACATTTTTTCTGTAGGGAGCAGTGGACACAAATGCTTTCATTTAGAAATTCCATCTGGGACCTTCTCAGTTCATGACAGGAAGAAAAGGAAAAAATAACGGGTAAGTCAGGCAGGATAATAAGCTGGGAAATTAGCATATCTCCTGTGCTTCTAAATTCTCTTCACAAATCAAGTGGTGCCTGCCTGAGATAGTAAAATATAGCTCATAAAAAGGCTAAGGAGATATTCAAAATAAGACGCTGCTGATGTTTTGAATTTGGCTTCTTGTAAGTGAAACAGCACTGGATAGACTAGTTTGAGTCGCAGGTATAATTGATATATACTTTTTAATCCAGGCTCTCCTAATGAAATAATTAGTAGCTGATTCACAGAAGTCCTTAAAGAATGGGTTTTGAGTGCCGCAGTCATGCAGAGAAGTTTGGTGAAGAAATGTGCTCTGGGTGTGATGGATGAAGAAGCTCCCTGCAGGGAGAAGCTGGTCCCACTGTCTGGGGAGTGGCTTGGGGATCTCCTTCCACCTTGGGCTCTGCCTTGTCCTTGTCACGGTCTGTTTCTCAGGAGCCCACTCTCAGAATTTGCCTCCTCTTATTAAATCCTCAGTAGCTACGGATATAGAACATTAAAGCAGTTTTGAATGCCTTATGTGGAGGTGGCCAAGCTTCTGTGCTGAGCTGGACAAAGGCCAAAAGGTTCCTAAAGCAATGAAGTCATCCTGTGGATTTATTACATCAGAGAGAGGGATGGGGAGAGGGAAGAGCTCTGGGAACAGATTGCTGAGGGCTGGTGCTCTTCCAAGGGTGCTGTGTGTCCTACCCCAGCATGCAGATGATTCTGTGAGGTTTGTGAAAGAAATCCATAGGATCTTGTGTGTTGTTTGCAGCAGCCAGGTCCCTGTGGAAAGCCCCAGTCCCCACCAGCACAGTCCTGTGGCAGACACAGGACACAGCCCTGGCACAGGGGCTGCTGCTGGGCTTCTTGAGAGCCACAGGAAATTCAAGACAGGGCCCCCTGAGCCATTGTATGAACAAATCAATATCCTGACATTTGTTTAACTGGTGGGAATCTAGGTAGATGGTACTTGGTAACATGCATCACTTTATCTCTCATTATTTACATTTTCAGCTAAAACTCCATTTCACCCTGTTTTGCAGGTTTTCAATTACATCTAATTCAAAACTATAGTACTTTAAATAGGATAGATTTACTGATGTTAGTAGAAAGAGAAGCCTCTCTTTTTCCCTGGGTGGGCAGGGTATAGGAGGACTGATTCTCTGATGGATTGTGATAATATGCAAAATTATTCCATTATAGCCCAAGCAGAGTCGAAGTTAGACTGGGGAAATGTACCTGCAACACTGAAATAGATGCTGCTGAGAATGTTATGTCAATCTGTAACTTCACTTTCTCCTTTTTTCTATGCTTTGAAGGATAAGAAAATAAAAAAAGAAATTAAAGCAAATATTACCATTTCTGCCCTACAGATTTTCAATAGGTGGCATCACACGCAGGAGATTTTTTTCTGTGTCCCGTACAAATATAAATCTGGTATTAATTCATCAAATTTTTTTTTTATTTCCCATTTTAAAAGGACTTTCTTTTTCTCACAAACCCTATGGACTGAAGGCTTTTAATTCCAGTGAAAGGTGTTGAGCAGAAAAAAATGTACATATAAAAGGCAAAACCCCCCTCAGGTTTACTGCTTCGGATAGACCAGGGTATAATTTATTACTTATGCTGTAATAAGTATTGAGGATCACTGCTTATATATTGTTATGTCTTAAGGTATAGATATATTAAGGTGTGATATTTAAGGTTATTCCAAGTGATATTTTTCTCTTGTGTTACTTATCTCTTCAAAATTAAGGAGATTTCTTTGTCAGTAGCAATCTGGGGAAGCATGTGATCGTTTCCACAGTGGAACTAGTCCCAGCTGCCTGTGTTTGGGAGAATTGTTGTGTCTTAGGGGGATCAATCATACAGAAAATCCCCCCATTTTCCCAAGACTGTCGTGGTTTGCAAATTACTGACCTGCCCACTTTGTAGGAAAATGACCTGGCTTGTGACAAAACCCAGTGTTGTAGTTGATTAAAATGAGGGGTGAGCCTGGGATGGGCAAAAAAATAAATGTTTCTAGCCATATATTTTCACATCCTATCTGCAAATAGATGGTCCAGGGAAATAACAGTAATTATAACTGTCATTCTGATTTTACTTATTTTGCATTTCAATAAACAAGAAAGGGTTTTTACAAATTGATTCTAGTTCTGTCAGTGTGACCTGAGTCACTTTTGACCAAAAATAGATAAATACAATTAATATGTCTCTCCTTCAGCTGTTGACCTGGTCATGGACTTTGATAATGTAAGACCCATTTGTAGAAATTTTGATGGAAATTAAATTAATACTGAAAAATGCAAAATTAGTTTTGAATTATAGTGAAACTTAATGGGAAAGGAGGTATGTGCATCTCAAAACAATGCTATTTTCAAATATGCTGATGTTTAAAAGGAAAGAGAGAAGACTTATAGAAACTAAGCCAAATATGGTTTTTCCTCCCATTTTCTGCCATTTTTTCCAGAAAAGAAATGGAGTAATAATTTCCTGGCTAATTGCTGCAGATGTAAAACATTTTATTTCCTGACAGTTTATGTCTCCAAATTTTGGTCCAGATCTGACAAATGACAGATATTCCATGCCTCATTTGTACATTGAGATCTTGTTTTCTAAGCATGAGATTGCCTTTAAATACAAATATGGAAATCAATATACAGATGCTTTTAACAAAGAGAGCATTGTAAAGTGTCTGCTGAATTAGCTTCCATGGAATCATCTGTCACGTTGCTGACAGCCCAGCTTTTAACCATGATGGCATAATCCAAAGTGTTCACTCTAAAGTTGAGTAAGATTTATAATGTTTTAATTGTGATCTACTTTGTTATATTTTGAGTGAGTCACACCAAATGGTATGAGGAACATATTAATTGAATTAGGGGGCTATTAGAAAGGTACATGAGCCCTTTGCATCCTCAGAAAGGCTGAGCAGAACTTTCTCTTCTTGCATTTGTTTAATCTTTCCTAATGTCATGAACACTTCTGTTGTATTTTATTACCAACAGCAAACACCCTCATCTTTTGAGCTGAATTGTACACAGTGAGATGGTTTTTTAATTATTATTGTTAATTTTGAATCTGATAGTTTTCACTTGCTTTGGTTAATGAAGATATTCATAAAAGGAACTTCAAATGACAGATGGAGTTATTCTATTTAGACCTATGAAATGCTAACAATGCATTCCTTGTCAAATAATTAAAAATCAGTGAATGCTTTGGTAGTGGGAGTTTTCTGTTTGCAAATTAATATGAGATGGAGGCTCATTGTAACAAACTGTTGCTTCTGTGGCTGTAAAATCATCACAGCTGCTGGTATTAACTAGCACTATCTGTCTGTCCTTTGCACTGAGCAGAGACTGTAGCACAGACACTTTCTGGGGAATTGCAAAGCTAAATTTTGCCGTGGTTGGCTTTAAACTCCTACTTGGAGCTTTGTGTGTGTGTATAAACAATAAGCTTAACTCTGTGCATAGCAATAGTCACACCAGAGTCACCTGGATGGTTTACACCCATGGAATGCTCAAGCTTTGCTGTTTTTAGCTCCTTCTGGAGGAGCAGATCTCAGTGAACCCTTGATTCTTAGGGCTCTGTGTGTCTGCACTGATTCCTGCCTCTCCAGGGCTGCCATCCCAGTGCATTTTGCAGCTGCTGCTTTCCCAGCTGTGTTGCTGTGGTGAGACTTTGTACTGCTGCTTTAGCCAGCAGCAGAAAGCCCGGAGATAAGCAAAGGGATAAGGACAAAAGTTCCGTAGTAAACATGACAGAAAAGTTTAGTGGGGATATTTTCCCTCTTTCTGACGGTAGCTTCTCTCTTTGTTGTTACAGGCAAGTGATTTTTTTCTCTATGCCCTCTCTGCATTGTTAGCAGGGCCATCCCTGGGGCTGTGTTGCTGTTTATATTCTCTGGCATAATAATGTGGTTACAGGTTGCATAATTCTAAACCAAGGAACAAACAGGAAGGTCAACAAGATAGAAATCAAATTGAAAAAGGAGTGGAGTGTTTAGTGTGGAGTTTGTTTGCATGTGTCATGTGTTTCTAGGGCTAACAAAATTAGCCTGTGTTTGGAGTATATACATATAATTTATTTTTCTCCAAGGGACTTATTGCTATTTTCAGACCAGTAACCCCTACTGTAACATTATGTCAACATTTCTGTGCCTAATGACTGGAAACTAATCCTCTGGATTTGACACTTGTCCGTGTGAAATACCACCCCCACCCAAATGCTATATTTTTATACTCATACTATGAACTATGCATTTATTGCTTCACCTAATCAAAAGTAACACATGTATACAACCCAGAATAATAAATTTCTGAGATGATAGATATTAAATGGACATCATAAATCTGTCCTCCTAAAAAAATAAGAAAAGAGACTAGAAAATGGCAGAGAAGCTACTCATTTTCATTATGGCTTTTAGGCAATAATAGCTTCAGCCTGTTCTGAAGCCAGAGTATGAATGATGAGCAGTTGAAATCCAATTTGAATTCATAATACCACATTTGGTTTACACTACCACCTGTCAATAGGAAATAGACTGAGACATATCTCCTGAGATATCCGCAGGGAATGCTCATTTATAATTAACATTAAAAAAAAACCCCTAAATATTTTTCATTGCAAGGAATGTGCTGTTTTCTGTTTTAGTAGCAGTCCCTCACTAAAATGTAGATGAATTTTTATCTAATATCCTCTATGAAATATAACAGAAAATGCTTCACATTATATTTTCTCTACTTTGCTGTCCATCCCTTTCTTCCTTTTGCCTATGCCCACATTAACACCTAACCTCCAATTCAAGTGGAATGGCCTCCCCAGATCCTTGAAAGGTCCAAGTAATATCATGCAGGTTTAAGTCAGAATATCTAGCAGAAAATGTAACTACCACAGGTCTGCTTTTTGAAAGAGGATGTCAAAACCAGATGAAATTATTATGGAAGTGGGCATTGGCACAGATTTAACCTAGTCATTATTCTCATTAGACTGTAATTTTGGATTCCTCTTTAGATGACAGCACATGATGAGAGCTGACATCTACTTTGAATTCATATTATCATGCTTAACATGTTCAACTAATATTTTCCAACAGCTGAAAGTGCAAATCATGTCTTCTAAGATGTTCATATAAACACAGCTCATATCTATCTATTCACAAATACTGTGGATAATACAGATGGCTAGTACTTAAAATCTGAGAGATGAAATAAGAATTATTCTGAATATGAACATTTGAGATTGATGGCGAAAAGAACACACTGAATCAAACCATCTAATGATTTTTTTCCCCCATTCAATTTTATACTTCTTAATTCCAGAAGCAATAAAATTTATTTCAGTGTTGGCACGTCTAAGAGGATTATACCAGTTTGACAAAGCTCCTGAGTCTTTCAAAATCTTTCTTGAAAAGACATACTCAACTGATGTTTTGTCACTTAATAACATATGGTGAGGAAATAATGCAGCTTCATCAATAATTTCTGTGAGTTTTCCTCTTAACATGAGATTCAAGAAATAATGCTAAATAAAAATCTCTCTAGAGAAAATCACTTCCTTTTTTCCCTATAAAGCTTGGAAAAGAAATCAAGCCCAAACAATATGCAAAGTATCTTGGCAGTGGTCTCAGTTTTGCAGACTCCCTCTCAGCCTGTACTCTGAACAAACTGAATTTTGCTCCTTTGTATGTTTGCATTTGAAATGCAATGTGACTCTGGAAAAGAAACATGATTTCTATACACCAGTTTCTTTTTTTCTTTTTTCTCTTTCTTTTCTCCCAATCCATAAATCCTTGCAGTTAAGACTCACTGTTAGGATAAGCACTGTTAGTTCACTAGATATTCTTGGCCTGAGTTTCAGAATTTCCATAAAAGCTGCATGAAGTCTTTCTGATCTTGGTGACTTGGTTTGATTAGGACTACTGATCATGGATTGCTGCTCTGTCTTTTTTGTTTTGTTCAATGGTGTTTTGTTTGTTTGTTTTTGTCTGTGAATCATGATTAGTGTCTGACACAGTGGGTTTGCTAGAGTCTTGCAATCTTGAGTTTTCTCATTCTATTTCAATCAACCTCACTGTGTTAAATAATGGTAATATTTACCCTTAATGCTATATAATTTTGAGAGCAAAGGAGAATGTGTTTGTATGGGGCATCTGCATAATTTATTGTATATGTGTTTAGGATGATCTGTTAGAATTTCAATAATTCAGAATGAAGGCATAAATACTTAGAACAATTTCCATCTCAGAGTCCTGCTGGTTACCAAAGCACTAGAGGAACTAGAAGACTTTTCTCTATTCTTACCTATCTGTTTTACACTCAGCAAAGGGACATGCAATTGTACCAGAACAGCACAGAAATGAAGCCAAAACCAAATTGTTCCCCCTTTCATGCTCCATCCTAAACTCTGGAGATTTTGGCAGTTGTGTTGTTGAAAAAGCTTTGAAAACAGCAGCACAGCACTGCAGCCTGTAGAATGCAAAGCATTCAGTCGAATTTTGCACATCCTTTCATTTTCCAATGGGGAAAATTAGCTTCGTAGAAGGAAATCAAGTCATCTTTTAAGACTTAAACACTATAGGTTGGAAAATTATAGACTGTTTTTCTAAAATATTATCTATTCACATAGTTGATCTTCTTACATTGAACCATGGTCAGTTATCAGATACTTGTCCAAATTCAACTACTCCTGATTTTGAAATTCACTTTCACTCAAGTATTATTACTTCTTCCTGGTACTGACAGTGCTTTGTGAAGTGTCCCACACTGACTTTGGTACCTATTCTATCATGTGGCTTTCATCTTTGGATTTGATGAATGAAGCCATTATCCTCAGATACATCCTGATTCACCTGCGGGAGTAGCTGAACGTATATTCTGTGTCCTACTGTTCTGCCTTTGCAAAGTTCAAAAAATCCTTATAACACCTGAAACAAGCCACCAAAGTAACACAGAGGAGACTTATTGTATGTGTTTGACTTAAATCACTGTAGCCTGAAGCAGTGCATGTGGTGTTACTTTCCCAGAAAAAGCAGGAACAAGGAAATTCAGGGAAGGTAAATAATATTTTGTGTGAAAAGCTTGTTTGTTTGCAACTCCTTTGCAAAAAAATATAACTTCAACTTCCCTGCATTGTTATTAAAGGGCTAGGCATGGGATCACCATGTTTAACCAACAACTATTAGAATTTTCCTGTGCAATCTGAGTAGTTATGTACACAGACACATAGATACACTCCCACCACACTGTGTTTTGGTAATCTGATCAGCCTGAAACACAGCAAGCTGAAGCTCATTGTCAGTCCAGGCTGGGTTTAGGCACTACAGCCCTTAAAGCAGAACTTCTACCTTGCCTTGTTATCTCTGTGCACCATTTCATGATTAATGTACATATATGATTTTCTGCTGGCTGAAGAGAGCCCAAACAACTTTACCTGATGATCAGCAAGGGTCTTTTCCCCTTGATGTTCATTATTACAAAAGAGAGAAAAGATGCCCAGCCTGTGCAGGCTGAGATCAGCAAATCTGCTGTGACCAAGAAGTTGATTTCTGTTGGGAACTGCTTTTACCCTGAAATATCACATTTATTATGATTAAATAAGAGGTGAATTTCTCTCCTTGATACCAGCACTATCAAGGATATTGCTTACAGTACTGAGGACAGAGATCTCTGGGAGTATGTAATGGACCTAATGCATCAAATGTAATGGTGTGAGTGATCTCATACAATTATTTCCAAGGGGTGTTGAGTCCACATGCTATCAGCATCAGTGTGCAGATGCCACAAGAAACCTGAGACTATAATTTCCACATCCAATTCACATAATGGGTATGGAAATGGAAGTAATTTCAGATAGTAGATAGATATCCCAAGCCAATAAAAAAACATATATAGCTCAATTTCCTCTTCAGCACTATAACAGAAGGTAAACAGCCGTTCAGATACCGTGCTGTGCTCACGCTGCTCTGGACACGTGCAGTGCTATACCTTTGAAAGAATTAGGAATTGTGCAGTGTGAAAGGTATCCTTTTAAACTAAAAACCCCTAGAAAACAAACAAAAAAAACCCTGGCGTTTTTTGCCTATTGTGATCTTAAAGTTCATGATTTACCCTGAGATGGAGGCACTGACAAAATACATCAGTTAGGGCATGAAAACTCAGTGAGAGCCTAACACCATTTTCAACAGAAGCAATGGGAAGAAATCTTCTGACCTGTACCACCAAAAATATCTTGTTTATTGTAGCAAACAAGTTTCCATTTATATTTTTACTCGACCAAAAATTGTAAAGAAGATTCTTGCTTTTTTAACAGAGGAGAAATTTCAGATCAGTTTATCAACATGTTCTTCTTTCAGATAGTCTGTGTAAAAAAATACTCTGATGATATTTTTGAAATTTGATTTCTGGAAATGATCAGGCCTTAAAATCTTGAAGTTCAGATTAGATAGGATGAAAGCTTCCCATATTCCTTGATCTTATGGACTAGAATCTAAGTTCTGTGCTCTGCATGTTTACAGCTTGCACTAGGGATAAGCAAGTTAAAAGACATATTTTATCAACTTATTCTGAAGCTGTAAAATTTTGTTCTCTTTTCTGTAATTTGTACAGTTTTGAAGAGTTATTGAACATCAATCCTCTAATATTTTAGGATATAGTTTGTAAATTCACACACAGGGATTTATTTATGGTAAGTCTTTGAAATCTAGAACCTTGCTTAAAATATCAAGTCAAGAAACAAACCAGCTTTTCCCTCATCCATCTCTGTGGACCAATGCAATAGGGAGTTATGCATTCCATCTGATTTTCATAGTTATATATTTTGGATCAAGGAGAAGCACATACTGTATGACAACTTCATTATAAACAGTGTGAACAAATAATAAGACTTTGTTCTGTATCACGCAAAGCTAAACTCTACTTGATCATGCTAATATAAATCACTTGTTAAAGCAACTGTGTTCCAGTTCAGAACAGGTGCAACAAATTGAACACCGGTTTAGGTCCATTGACTGCATAAAGCTTTGCAAAGATGTTTTCATCCAGTTCTTGCAGAGTAATGTTCATGTCATCCTTTTTGTGTGCAGTGTACAAAATGTGTTCTGTAAACACCGTAGCAGGGATTTCATTGAAGGGAACTTGCCGCTGCTTGAAAAGCAACAATGCTGAAGAGAGGAGCCACAACTCTTCCCTTCTCCTGTCCTTAGCTTACTGCTGAGAGGCTGAGCACACAGCATTTTTGCCATTGGGAAATAAAGTCTTCCTCATTGCAGAAATGCACTACTTGATCTTATGGGCGTTTAGTATTTTATGACTTCATCTCAGCTTCTTCATTACTTATAAATCACTGACACTTCATACTTAAGCAATTAAAACAAGTAACAATTAGCTTATTACCGCCATGATCCACTGCAAAATAATTGCACTAGAGAATTCATTTAACATAGTAAAATGAGGAACATTAGAAATCATTTTGTGCAGAGCCAGCACTAGTTTGACAATAAGCTTTATGATGGTTGGGTACCTTATGCTCTACTAAAAGCAAATAGATTTTCCATTACTGCAAGCCACTCACATAAAGCCAGCAGGGCAAATTGTGATTCTAAGTAAAGAGTAAATAATCACACTGGCAGAATGTTTCCCTGCAAGTTAAAAAAGTGCAACTGTTTTTTATCTTTCTATTTTTTTACATCTTTGAAGGCACAGAACTATTAGGTGCACTAGAAGTACATTTAGGTGTACTACTAGGATGTACTTATGCTAAATAAGTAAAAAAGTTTTAAAAGTAGATCACCAGTGTCAACTGTCTTAAATTTCTTTATGGGTCACTGATGTGCACAATAATAAATTGAAGGTTACGAGGATGAGCAGCTGGAATTTATCAATATGTGATTTCACAAAGCTTTTTCTTAAGTACTGCAAAAACATTTGGATGAAATCTTGCCATATTTCACCCAAGTTAAGACCTGAATCAAGTCCTGATGAAGTGCTTAGTATCTTTCTTAGTAGCTCTAGCTCTGCTGGGTAATA
Source organism: Arremon aurantiirostris (assembly GCA_035583995.1). Lineage (NCBI taxonomy): Eukaryota > Metazoa > Chordata > Aves > Passeriformes > Passerellidae > Arremon > Arremon aurantiirostris. The sequence goes on along the minus strand of JAXCLO010000037.1, from coordinate 5,497,748 downwards.
TCTTCTCCCTTGTTGAATACAATGCTGGCTCAATATTGTGTCATGGGAAACCATTAGCCAAGTGTCGTAGGAAAAAGTGTAATCAGCCTGTAGTGGCTGCTTGTTCTACTGACCTCTACATTCCCCACAGTGCTTTTTATCCTGTCAGATCTAATGCCTTTTATTTCTTAAAAAATTACTTCAATGACATTTTCATTTTTTTTTTCAGATACTTCCCTGAAGTTTATAATTTCCATTTCTTTTTTTGCCTATGATTTTGTTTACCATTTTTCCATATCCTTGGCAGATCTGACATTTCCTGTCAAATTTCCTCTTAGATGATGTTTTCATAGACCTTGGGAACTAGCCATTTAAAAATACCATTTTACTTATTCACTTTGATGGGAGGGATACATTTGGTGGCAGAATCCTACTCAGTAGAACTTGCTTTTCCTTCCCAAAAATGTGTACATCTTGCCATTTTGGAATGTCTTGTTAAATGATTTATTTACATTAAGTCTGCTTGATATGGAATTTTTGTTCTTACTACAAGGCATATGGGAACTCTTTCTTCCAAGTTCCTCAGGGAAGTAAGACATCAGATGCCCTTTGCTTCTATTCTTATGCACTGACTTGTTTGGGACAGAGCCTACTTCTATTTTACCTCCAATAAAAGTGCCCAAAATGATGCAGTAAGACAAGGCAAGCGTGCAGTTTGAGCTAATAGGAGATGAAAATGAACTGCTGCAAGAAGAGTGCTAGCAGAGTTCCCTGCTTTCTCTGGTGGCTTGCAAGGAGTTAGAGGCTGAATTCTGATTCTATTCCAGAAAAAGTACAGTAACAGTTTGCGAGAAGGGAGATTTCCATGTGGCATGGTGTCAGGTCTGGCTAGAGCTGTATCCAGTGGATCCCTTCCTTCCTAAACACAGTTCCCAAAATGTATGTGTTAGCTGTCTGAAAATGTTGCTCCAGTTCTCTTAATTTCTTTATGTTTATGAAACTGTAATGAACAATTATACCTTCCCTTGAAAATATTCTGGGTTTGTAGCTAATATGTGCCATCATCAGTGTAGGAGTGCTGGCAACAACAATTTTACCAAGCAACCTTTTGGAAATATTGCTTTTGATTCTTCATTATTGGTTTAGAGTATCTTCAAGGTTTTATCCTCATTGGTTCTTTACCGAAATAGAGATTCTAGCATCATATTTACCATTGGTTTGTTTTACCATTTTCTGAATACTGTGAATGAGTGAGCATTTTCTGAATATATATAACTGCATTAATCAAACCACAATTCTGCACTGAACCTTCTCATTTCTCTAGTGTATCATAGATATTGGTAAAAAAAATTTCTATTTTTGCATTTGTTTTGCAAAAGTGATGATGGAAGGTACTCTGCAAAAGCAGTTCTAAATACCAGCCTGTCTTCCTGTAGTAATAGATAATACTTGAATAAAGACATTGATTTCCAAGTACAAGGTGCTCATTATAAACATTTTAAATAAACATAATAATTTACTATTTGACAGTGAAATATATAAGTGGCTATATTTGATATAGACAGTATAATCAGTTAGTTATTCTACAAAATGTATATATAGAGAAATAGGCCAATCATCTCATTTCTTGTTTTATGTGTTTTTAATAATAAGACTTTCTCAATCAATTCTAAAAAAAGCTCCTAAGCCAGCTGGAAAGTGTAATTGCCAAGGAGTGTGCTTCATCCCATTGTCCAGGTTGAAAAAACGGACATTGAACAGTATTGGCATGAGTGTCTGGGTGACACCAGTGCCCAACTGCCTTTTACACCACTGGCAAAAGCTGACCCTTGCAGCCTGAGAGCCCAGGCAGTTTTCCATCCTTCTGTCCTGTCCATGTCTCACCAGTGGCTGCAGGGAGGCTCTGGGGCTTTGATTTCAGCAGGGCTGTTTGAACTTCACAGCAGCCACTGGACCCCAGCATCTGTTGGGCTGGAGGAGTCTGGTTCCTCTCCCCTTTCTTTTCCCTGTCTCTTCAGTCCTATCCCTGCTTCTCCCAGTGATGCTTTGGTAGCAGTTTGTTGTAATTTCCTGTCCCAACAGAGAGCGCTAGGGAGGTTTGGGATTTTTTGAAGCTTCCTCAAGGAACTGTGCTCAGATCTGCAGAGGCAAAAGGACCAGACAAGATTATTCTGAGTGAAGATTCAGATTGCTGGGTGAAGACTGAGTACAGTCATCCCCTTAGGCCACTGGGTGGTATAGGCATTAGAAACCCTAAGAATAAACATGAAGAATTTAATAAGACTGTTCAAACAGATATGCTGCAATTAACAGAACAGGGATTTTCGCCCTACATTTTTCAATTTCCTAAGTAATCTCCTCTTTTATTCTGAAACATCAAATTTGCCTAGAACTGTTATCTTTTCCAAAGAGACTGCAAGGATATCTTCAATTATACCAGCATATATTACCACTGTTCCTTTTCAAACTAGTTACAGGAGAATATGCACGCATTTCCAAAGTTACAATAGTTTTTTCTATTCTTTTTACAAGGTCTTCTACCACACTGATGTTCCTTCAACCCTGTATTCTCTTTTCCCCAAGTTACATGATTATGAGTATTTAAAATACAAGTGCAATACTTTAAAATTTTTAGACCAATAGTGTAAAGTCCAGGATGGGTTTTAGTCTGAGCTTTCTACTTCATGCTTCAGCAGTGTGTAGTTTAGCAAGAATCTTATAATGCATAACAATGTTATACAAAATTAATGTAATAAAACCTTGGAGCAAATTGTCCTGCCTATGTACAATTAAGAAGCAGAAGCCCTCAGAATTTTAATGCTTTTGGAAATGAGGGGTTTGTAAATAGGTTGTTAGTTTTACCTAAAGTTCCCTATGAGCCTTCTGATTTATAATATGTGTGTTTAAAAAAAAAACAAAAAACCCAAACCCACCAGCAACTACACATTTACCAAAACTATAACAGGAATAACTAATGTAATAAAGGATGATAGAGGCAGTTATTGAACCTGTCATAATTTCTTTCTTAGATGATTAGGTTTGTTTTTCTTGTTTATAGCTTGAGGTTACTGAAATGTGTCTATGTAGATCTTTTGGTAAAGATATTTGGTGTTCAGATATTTATCATGGAGAGGCATGCACTCAGCTGAGGGGTGTTAATGGAATTTTTTAAAAAAATTATTCGTGCATTCATGGAAAGAGGCACATGTGTTTTTATATTTCCTTTATCAATGTTGCCTTCCTGTGCGTTCTGAATCAATAGCTACAGAGCAACTCAAGCACATCCAGTGCCTTTTTGTCACATGATTATAATGAACTAAATTCAGAAAATCCTGAAAAAACCTCAACTCTATAACAGTACAAGAATAATAATATATTTGACACAGTGAGCAAAGATGCTCTTTAAATATCACATTTTCTTTTGAGAATTTTATTTCCTAATAGTAATTGTAAGAAAAGGTGACAATTGGCAAAAAATATAGGTCTGTCTAATAACTCTTAATTGTCTGGTGCATCTTCTGAGCTTCTGAGGTCTGTATCCTGTTTCTCAAAGAAAAGGATGTGTAAAATCCTTTTCAAATTGTCTTCTTTTGAGGATTCAGAGAGAGCAGAACCAACCCCCTTGCCCCTCTATGTGTTCACTTATCTGAACAACTTTTGGATATACAAACTTTTAAAATTGACAATTAGCTCCTGTCCTGCCACCTTTGAACAACTTTGACCTTTACAGTTTGTATTAGGAAGCATCATGCTACAGCTGACTTGTATTAATTTTGCAGAGAAATATTTTGCAGAAGAAAAAATGTTGGAAAAAAGCCCAAGTGGGATATGATGGGATGTCCACTTTAGGAAACAGAATGAGAACACTTAATCACGGTTTATTTCTTTTTCTCACAATAACTCTGGTAGGTTCTCATGTGAAAATCTGATGGTGTTGTTATTATTGGGAATCCTGGTGAATATCAGTGTGTTAGAAATTCCGTGAGTGTAAATAATGAATCTCTTAGCAACTAATGAAGCATTTAGCAACTTCTTGTATGGGAGTAAAGAACTGCCACAGTCAAAGCCTGCCATGAAATCTCCACAGCAGAACTTCCTCCAGGAGAAGAGGTCAATAGTGAGAAACTCTGGCAAACGTTAACTTGTAATTTTTCCAATAAGAAATCTTTTTTCTCTTGTAATTTTTTTCTTCTTAGAGTGATGCATAAGCAAAAGTATGCCAGTAAAAGTTATATAAAGTTAGACTACATGAATGCAATTCAGCTAGGAAAAGTAAACAGTAAGCTCCCTTAGCACCTTTCTTTCAATTTAAAAATACCATGTTCATTGTGGAATATCAGGAAAATAATTGAAAAAAATGTTACAAATGATACTTTATACTTTTAGCTGGTATTTCCCTTTGAAATGATATTTGCTTGTCTAAAAAACAACCCCTCACCCAAAAGAAAACTCAAACAAAAATTTTAAAAAATCCAATATATTACTCCCTCAGGGACAAAAAACCAGTTGGGCTTCCTTGCATTTAATGAGGTTTAGATGACAGACCTCAAGAAACCCTTGCTCTTCCAGTTCAGAACAATGCTGAACTGAGCTTGGAGCTTTGCAGCACACAGCAGCTTCACTCAGCCCATGTGGAGTTTGTGTTACTTGACTTGGGACAATGGAAAATGGGCGTGAAAGGACAGAATTCATTTTGTTCTGTTTCTCCTCCTCCTCTTCACCATGTGAATGCTGTGTGATAAAGAGATTATTGTGTTCAAGACTCCAGTAGAGGTTATATTCATGACTGCAGAGCATGAAAAGTAATTCCAGCACCACGGAGTTTAATATTGGCGTTGTTAAGGCACTGGATATTGGCTGTATCCAGGCATTTACCAATGATATAGCAACAGTAAAGTTAAAGGTGTGGATACAGCAACAACAAAGGACTATTATAATTTCATGACTGAAATCTGTAAATCCTCTTGGAGGTAATTTGTGGGAAAACTATGATGCCCTTTTTAAATTCTCTAATTCCTTATGAAACTGTGTTAAACCATGAGACATGAAATGCAGCCAGGAAAGTGGGATGGACTAAGCTCAGAGGCTACCAAGATGATGGTTTTCATAATTTCATTGTATATCGATCAAGTAATTGAAGTTATAAAAGCTTCTTTTTAAACCTGCAACATTTTGGGCATAAAAATGGGAATGAGAGATTTTTACTGACTAAGTGCAAGAACTCTGTGAAGCAACAAGATATTGCAGAATTATGTTATAAAAATTTTAGTCATGTGAAAAAGCACATTACCACAGTTTAATTTGATAATGTGTATGTGGGCTTGCTCTCGCTTTTATAAATACCATACTGTTTTGATAATTTCCCAGACACAACTGTGTAATAATTGCATGTCTGGAATGGTTGAAAGCATGAGGCAAATATAGCCTAAGCAAGTTTTCCTAGAATAATTGTATACTGTCATGTGTGATTGGCTAAGTGTTACACAAAGTGTACAAAACATAAGCAAGCAGGCATCTTTAATTAAAAACACTGCTGTGCTGGTATTCCTCTTTTTCCATGAACCTCAGGAGTGGATTTTTATGATTAGATCCACTGTGAATGTTCTTTCTTCTCATGGACAGCCATTGAACTTGGAGTTGTGATGTCGTGCTGTGCCCAATTCCAGAAGTACAGTCCTTTCAAACATGCTGTGCTTTATGTAACTCTAAATGTTCTGTTCCTTGACCAGAGCCACTTCATCCTGTAGAGGTGCTCTGTGCATCCCAGTGCCACAGCCCATCATCTTCCAGAACACTCTGCTGACACACATGAGGGTGTGCAAAGTTTCAGTTCTCAGTTGGCACACAAATGCTTTGGAATAAATTCACTTCTTTATTTCTTCCTCAGTAATGCGAGAATTATGCTATTTACCTTCTAAAAGAATTGTGAGGACAAATTCCCTGAAGGTTTAAGGTGCTCAGAAAATGTCATGGAGAAGGTTGTAAAAGTACCCAGGAAAAAAACAATCAGTGGAATCGATCTATTAGGACACACTTAACAGTAGCTTACAATGGATGAGTCTCCATTGCTTCACTGCTAGTGGGCAATTACATTGCCAGTAAACTAAATTAGTCCATCTGTGGGTTATGTGTCTCTAGGATATTCAGTTAATTACATTACAGTGTATTTTTACTCATGTGAAGCAGAAATACCTAGTGGTTAAAAGACTGAATAATGAATTTGGAGGTGTGGCAGAGGTGCAGCTCATGGCACAGCATCCTCATCCATCACAATGTCTTGTCTCTCTCAGCCAAGGCTCAGAAGGAGTTAAACACCATTCTTGGAACTTCATTACACACTTTGTGATTAACAGAAAGAGAGTTGGCATTGCCTCCCTGTAGATGAGTGCTTTGGATTGTTTTATACGTGTCTGCAGCCTAGCTGAGTGATCAGCATGTGATAGAGAGCTTTATGTAGCAGGAAGAAGTGGGCTCTATATCAGCATTCTGAGGCAGAAAACCTGAAATCCTTTTAATTTGTCTTAAAATGTTCAGAAGTGGGTACTTAACAGCATAGTTGCATAACCCAAAGCTGAGATTTCTAAAAATGTTTATTGTGGCTTAAATGTGCATCAGTGTAGAGGTAATTAAAACAGTCAGAAGAAAATTTCTGGCAAGCTGACATTTTCAAAACAAATAAAGATTCTCCAGATATTTATAACTTTGTGTCAAGGACAATTTATACTCCATGTCATATTACAATATTTAATTTGTTTTTGTTGTCATACTGTATTAACTCTAAAAGACTTTTAATATTTCAGCAGCTGCTGTGTTCCCCTAATCAGTACTGAGAAAACATTCAGTAGTGAGTATACACAATATGCCCAACATGTTCTTTGGGTCACTCTCTGCTCACCCCTAGATGAGGGTTCTCTGCTCCATGTTAGTTTCTGGAAGCAGCAGAATCCACATGAATGGAACTTGGAGGAACAGAGCAGGGAACAGCAGCTTTGGTTGGTGTTTCTAACCATATCCAGTCATTCATGCCCATGGCCCTGCTGACCTGCTGTGTGGGATGTGGAGTTAGATATGTTCAGAACATGTTGCTCTGAATGAGTAAAGGGACACAACTTGTCCCTTTCAGAAAAAAAAGCAAACTGTTCCCTAAATCATTGTGAATCAGGCCTGAATCATGGGCTTGCAAGCAGATCAGAGCAATAATTTTGATTTTTATCTACTAAAATTCTCTATGCTCACTCCAAGAATGGCCCAGGATATATTTAATTTGAACTTCTTACTGGTATTGGGAATTTGGAGAAAGTATTATTGCCATCTACCCTGCTTCTCATATATATTGACATGAGAGTTGCTCATTAATAGCAGATACCTCAGGGTCAGATTTTGTTTAATTATATTAGTCTTGGTCATTACTGGTTTCTTAATTATTTGGAAAGTGCCATTTAAATATATCTGATTTCTGTTCTAAACTATTTCTCCTTGTGATGGCTATGAAATATTATACTTTATTGAGCAAGAAAAGTGTATAGCATGCCAGGATAAGAATAAGATGGCAAATACCATAGAAAAGTTAGGATTATTATAGTATCTCTAAGCCTTTTTTTTTTTGTTGTTTCCCCTTCTAAGGGTTTTTTCAGCCCTCTAATTATCAAAATTCTGCAGTAGTACTAAAAATATGACACCAGCACTTGGATTGATAAATCGGAAATGACACACTTCAGGCCGGTGCTTTGAACTGGTACCAGAGGTTAAAACTATTAATAGTGAAGTACCTTACTGAAATTGGACACTACTTGAAGCAAATTGATGTCATTGATTTGTAGGACAGGCTGTAGTGCTCAGCGTTTAGTGAATGTGAATGTTTCTGTGTTATGAGGGGACTGTCACCTTCATAGTTTTAAAGACCAACCCAGGCTGTTCTCACTGTTAAATTTCAATTAAACAATTTTGGTTGGAAAAAATGTTCTATATGTCTTTTATCTACCCTGAGCTGCTGGCAAAACAAACTGGCTGTTCCATATTTGGCATTTATTAATAATATTTTGAATACCACTGCGCTTTTTAAGCTGAGTGTGGTGGAATTCTCATGTGGGATTATTAAATGAGTCGATTTGCATTCTAATGAGAACAAATGTTTGGGATTGCATTGTTAAAATGCTAAAACGGTGTGTGTATAATTATTTTGCAGCTTAGATTTGCAGAACTCATTTCCCCAAACTCTTTTTTTTAAATAACTAAAGAGACAGAGCATACTGACGGCTGGAGGGGAGGTGATTAGGGTAATTTAAACTGTTCACAAATGACTTTGCTACTGAATGAAAGCATTTCTTTGGCTTTGCTATGCTCCTTTCATTATCTTTAAGAGGCTGCAGAGTTGAGTCCCATAAGAAGCCTCACCAAGCTCTCTTTCCTTGTACGCTTTCTCATTTGTATTGATTAATCATTTTGTAATTCCATTCTAGGTTGCCTTGCTCATCTTTAAGGCATGTGCTGGTTTTTCTTTGCTTGTCTATCCTGTAACGGTTATGTTGTCTCTTCTAATACCTTAGCTTTATCACTGCAAGTCAAGCTTTAAAACATTAATCCCTTCTTGCTTTAATTTCATATTCTATTATCAGAATGAATGCAAATACTGTTTCCTTTTTGCTCCTTTTTAATCATCTTCACTACAGCTTTTGCAAATGGTCCAAGAGTAAAGTAAGCTTTTTCTTGCAGTCAAAGTCAAAGATTTGTTCAGTTACTCTTTAGGTATATTCTTCCACAAGTATTGCCAAACAAGAATTGTTTACTGCAGGCTTCTGAGATGTTCTGCTGCTTTCTATTCACCATCTACGTGCACTGCAAGGCAGTGTTGTTTAAAATACTGCTTCCCTAAGAAAAAGCTCAGTGTTTCTCAGAATAAATTACCATGAGATACCACAGGGAGGTTTTGCTAAGTCTTGTCTTCCCCTCCTACCCCCTCCAAGTTGTCTTGTCATAGGCAATTGTGGTTGCTAGGTCTGGGTAGGGGCTGCTCTTTAACTTGCTGTGTGAGCCACCAGGCAACACTGTGGCTTTGTAAACTTATGTAAAATTCATCAAGAGAGACCTTAGCAGCTCCAGAGTTAAGCTCAAGTTATACTCTTCAAGCAGGTTTTTTAAATCCTTGAGATTGACACAAACTTTCTCGAAGATCCCGTCAGAAAACTTGTACCCTTTTCAGTAGGCAGAATACATGTGGAAGTTTCTAGCTAAGAGAATTATATATTCTGGCTACAGTTTAGAAGTTTAAGTAATTTGCAAGCCTATATACATTTTTTTCTGTTTGTTTGGAGTTATTTTCCAGGTCCATACCCTTTGTAATTGCAAAAATTGCAGGATCCCAGTTCCTTTTAGAGCATAATCCTCGAGTTATCCAAATGAATACTCCTTTTTTACTTTAGCAGTAGCATCTTTTGCCAAAAAAACACAAACAACCAACAACCCAAAAGTCTCATTCTCTTCAATTTTGCTAGGGAAAAAGGAAGATGCTGTGTCATGGGAGACAATTCTAAGCATTACATCAATTGCCTACTAATCTTTGGGAAGGACAGATATATTCCTTTTCCTTCTCACTGACTATTCTATTGTTTCTTGTGTAAAAAGCAGTCCTTTGAGTTAGAATAATTATATCAGAAATTTTTCTTGCAAAACTTAGCTGTGTTTCCAATTCTGTTCCCAACAAGCTTGCAATCAGTAATTCTGTGCAGGCTGAATAAAAGATTTGTTGGAACTGTGGAACCTTTGCTTTTATTGACTTATCTCTGTAAAAGCAGAAGTTTCTCCTGCTTCTTGAGACTCGAGAATATCCCCCACATACTGTCTCCTGTGGTGCATGATCTGGTTTTCTATGTGAAAACAGACACAATGTTTAAGTATGCTAGTTCTCCTTTCTAAAAAAATCTCCGCCAAACCAGAGCTTCTGTTGCTGCAGAAGGCTGGTGTCTTTCAGCACCAATAATAAATTTCTGAAGGAAATGAAAGGAAAATAACATACATGCCATCTCATGCAACTTCCTGTACACTGTAGTCCTCAGAAATACTTAGTTTTCCCCCTCTGCATCTTGCTTACCAGTTTTAGCCATCCACATTGTACGTGATTCATGTCAAACCTTCATGTTGAAGTTCACAGCCTTTATGTTTACAGAAAGAGAGTCCCTATTTCTGTGAAATCAGTGAGAAAAATTATGAATGTGTCTGCTAAATTATGGAAGAACTAAATCCATTTTGTGTGTTCTTATGGTAACAGGATAAAGCCATTAATCATTATTAAATCACGATGCTCATCAACACGTATTTACAGTTTAATTAAGAACTGTGCTCTCTAAACCTGCCAATTAATTATCAGAAGCACAAAAAACCTCTCCACCTACAATCTGTTAAATCACTGGTTACCATGACCTTTTATACTTTCAATATCTTCACAGCATCTTTTAAAATATACTGCAGCTTTCCTTAGAGGCTTTAATATTTAGGTATACAGCAAAAGAGTTACCTAATTTCAGAAGCTGGTGGTTGGTGTTATTTTTTAGAAGTTAGGTTGGTTTTAGATCCCTGGAGTTTTTGGCTGGACCTAAGAAAAAAACCCCTCAGTATTCCTAGCACAGTGTTGCACCATATTTATTCCAGTAGTCTCTGCTTTAATTAGTGCTATTCAGAAATTAGTGTTCTTTTACCTGTTCTTCCATTTTGTCCTCAACAAAGCAGGAATTGGCTGTCTACATGTGAAATTTTAGCATTTTCTTATGGCAGTGTGATTTAGAAAAGGTCTGGTGTGGCCGTGGTTCAGGTCAGTGAGTGCCTGCAGTGAGTCAGTGGGGGCTGACACCCAGCCCTGCTTGAGGCAGCACACGGCTGCGGAGCGATGTGTGAGCTGGGAGAGAGGCAGAAAAAAAAGCATTTATATTGAAATTTTTGCAAATGTTATGCCTGGCACTAAGTTGGCATTTATGGAACATTTCAGAGTTTAACACGTTCAACAGCAGCTGTTGGACGTCTCCTTCTAGAATGTTCCTCCTGGAACCGTGGCAGCTTGGATCGCACCTGCTGCCTGAGGGAGCTCACAGAACCACAGCTATCCATGTCAGAAAGGCCTTTGGGATCGCTGTTTTCTGTGTAATGCTGACGTTGCTGGCACTTAATGTCCCATTTAACATTAGTAAGTATCAAACAGTAATCACTGATGTGCCACTGAGCGCTGCTCCAGGCCTGGGAAATGTGTGTGGTGGAGCTGAGCGCTGGGCAGGGGAGCAGTGCTGAGGGGTGGCTGCCATGGCAGGAGGGCTTGGGGACACCATGGGGGCACAGAGAGTGGCTGTGTCACTGAGGAGGTCTTGCGAACACCATGGGGATGCAGTGGGCAGCTGTGTCACTAAGGAGAGATGGGGGACACCATGGGGACAGTGAGACTGGCTGTGTCTGAGGAGGGGTGTCCCCATGGGCTGTGCTGGCCAGTGGCCGGGAGGGCCTTGCAGGGCCGAGCTCGGTGTGGCCCTCAGCAGGAGCCCCGGTGCCCCTGGAGCAGCCGCTGGCAGCACTGGGCAGGCAGAGCTGCTGGGGAGATGCTGCAGCCCGAGAAGGAGCGCTTTAAAAAGGTGTTCTCAGTGAATGTGCTCAGTGACCTTGCTGAGGGACTGCTGCGTACAGAGCTGGCAAAGCTGAAAACCGCCTCTAGTCAATACAGCCTGGGCTTTGCAGAGCGCTGTGGTCAGTCTGTGCTCCTTGCCCACACGGTTTGTTGTGCAGATGTGCTCTGGGGCTGCAGCTGGACAATTCTGTGTGTTCCAGCCAACAGTCTCGTGAAGCAATAGCAGTGGAGGAGGCTGCCCATTGCTATTTCTGTGTTAGAAGGGAGTTCAGGGAGTTGTCTTTCTCTGTGTGTATCTTTTATATATGTGTTTTATTTCTCTGAGTAGCCCTCGGTGCTGGCAATAACAGGAATATCACTTCTCCTTGAAGTTATCCATGTAGAAACACTTTGGGATATGAGCCATATGTAGACTAACGCCCCTGGAGACACTTGTGTCTGTAGGGTTGTTTCATGATCTCATGTTGTAAGTCTTGGCAGTATTATCAATACTTGTATTATTAAAGAAGAAAAAAAGCTTTTTTGCTTGCATTTTCATATTTATGAAACAAATCACAGGTATGCTTAGAAAGGAATAAGAAAAATCTGAGCAAAACTCACCTTGAAAACCAAATATTGATTTTGCTGTAGGGTACTGTTTGCACTATTCATAGTACATCCAAAGGGAATCCTTTCCTGCCCTGATTTTTCAGAACTATCAAGATTCTAGGAGACATTTGTTTTGTTTATAGTACAATTTACAGAATGGTGTTTCCTTTTTATTTCCATATCTTTCACATATGGACTTCTAACTTCTGCTAGAACAATAACTGAATGAAGAAAGAATCAAATGTGTAGTTTTGCTTATTTGTATTTGTTTTCTAACAACATAACACTGACACATCCACCTCAGTCTTGATGTCCATAGGGTGAGGTTTCAAGGATTGTGAGCTTAACAAAGAATACTGATACACAGAAAAATGTGCATGTGACTCCTTCATTTTTAAATTAAGGCTAGGGAGAGTGAAACAGAGCTGTAAATTGGACAACAGGCTGAAAATAAGTCATACAGGTAGCCATATAGTGCATAGCTGTGAGAGGTGAATAACATTCAAGTTTTTGCCACTAGATGCAAGATGTATGGCTGATTTTAATTTTAATCTTACTGTCATGCTGGAAAAACATTCTAGGAACCTGCTCAGCATGTTAACCACTTGCAATTACATCTATTTGCATGTTTCCATGTAGATGCAATTTAATTTCTGGGTGTCTGCACCAGGACACTCTATTTTCCTTTACTCAGGAATATGAAGCCTATTAGGCAATTCAGAGGGATCCTATCCTGTCTATCTAAAGCCAAATAATATCTCACTAGATGTTGGATTTGACATTATTCACTGAAAAAGACCTAGATAATTTCTCTGTATCCTTACACCTGTTATTTCTCCCATCCTTTGTGTCTCTTATATTTGGCTGCCTGCCTATAATTTCTCTTTTGCTCCATACTTCGGTTTCCCTAAGAATTAAGAATGGAGAGGGAAAAAAATAGAAGGTTCCAAGGAGAATGTTGGTATAGTAATAGCCTGGAAAAGAAAGACAAGCTTTCCATAGCTTGCATTTGAATTTCCCAAAAGCACCATAAAGAGTGGAAATGCCAAGCAAAATGCTAAAAAGAATTTTTGAGCTTGGGAACTGAAGATACCTGATGGTCCTCAGTTATCCACAACTTCAGGGCCTTTGCATATTTTTAGTCAGGCCGTGTCCCAGGGCAAAATCTGGAATTTGAATTGTGCTGCACTTGTGTTGGATCTGATTTAGGGTACCCCTGAATCTGAAGGGCAGTTAGCGGCTAATCTGTCTCGTGTTTTGGCATATTAGAAGTTTTGGATGTAGTTGACTCGTTCCCCTTCTGGAGGGTTATACTTTAGCAGTAGAAATAAAGGAGATGATGTGTTAGCATGCACAGCAAATACTAATGATATTAATAGCTTTAAAAGTGCTCTCGATCTTCCTGAAGAACAGTTCAAGATTATCTTCTCCACTATCATTAAATTGTAGATTACGTGAGCTGGATATTGAAGGTAAATTAGAAAAATATGCTCTGACAGTATCCAGATCCCTAGAATTATGGTATTTCATGGCCAATTTGAAGTCAGTGATACAAGGATTACTTCATAAAAATATTAAGCTTTATTCCAGCACTCTAGATGAAAGCACATTTTTTCCAGTTTCAAGTAATAATTTATGCACAACAGTAAGTAACTTGTATCCATGTTTTGTTGGTGTTTTGGGTTTGGGCTTTTTTTTCACAAGTTATGTGGCTGAAGTGAATGTAAGGAAGCAAACCAAATATTTTGGGTTTTGAGCAGCAGTGCTAAAACTACCCCAAGAACTGCTTTCCTAGTAGGGAGACTGCTGGGAACCCAAGTCACATTTCAAGACCAGACTGTGCTGCTGCAACAGGAACTCTGCCAGGATATAAAAAATAATGCTTATCTGTAAACCAACATTACACCTTTCTTTCTGGTGCCTTTTTAAAAATGCCAAACCAATCTTTATAAGTCATGATAATGCTCAGTGACAAAGTCCACATTCACGTTAGGAGGCAGTGCAGGCTAAAGAATGAATGTGCAAAGTGAAAGAAATGGTGTCTTGGGCATGGCATTTGCGGTAATATTTTTTTACAAGGATTATACTCTGTGCTATTTCTAGGCTGGCTTTCCCAATTGAACACTCATTCTGGATAGGAAGGATTTATTTGTAAATCAGGCACACCTTCTAGCTTCCTTTCAGGTGAAGGACATCTTGTTTGTACACTCTGTCTCCTGGTTGGACATTGGTTCATATGATGAACCAGATTTAATTGTGAAATTAGCAATAAAAACAAACCAAACACTCCCGACCCATAACAGTGTCCTAACATAGGCACACCCAGAGGTGATTATCCAACACCAGTATGGAAAATCTGTGTGTGGTACTTCAGGTGCCTTTCTCTACGAGGGACAGGGCTCATTACATTTGTACCCAAAAAAGTATGAACAGGTTTGTTTGGGGTGGGAATGGCTCACTTTTGTCATTAACAATTAATTTGATTATGCATATGCAATCAAAATACTAAGGTTCTAGAGAATGGGCCTACAAAGGGAAATAAATTAAAGCAAAATAAATCCCTTAAATTAAAGGGAAATAAATCCCACAAATCCCAGTATAGTTTTCCACACACCTGCAGCGAGTGTGTGCCCTGAATCTGAACACTGGCAGGTTCAGGGGATATTGCTCAGAAGAAGCTAAACCTGTCAGAGCAGATAGAATGGCCCAGATCTACCACAGATGTAATGAGACAAGCTAATCTAAAATTCAGATCTGTCAGTAAGTATAAGGTGGTATTTTTTTTAGTCACCACCTATAAAATGTATAGGTATCACTATTAATTTAAGCTTGAAATAGATGAGCACAATGCAATTAAACAAATATTAGGGATATTTATTATCCTGATAAACTGACACAAGAAACAAAGAGAAATGTTGAACAGAAGTTTCAATGTGTATGTTGTTAAGAGAAAGTGAGAAAAAATTATTTAAAAAAATCCATAGTAACTTTGACATTGTTTTTCAAACTATAGCTGGTGTAACTGTCTCAGCATCTTCTGGGAAGTGTGAGTATGCTGAAGGTCTCATGAGCACCCATCAGAAATGAAATAATTCCTGTCATTTTAACTCCCCAATCCTGGCTGCAAAAATGTGGAGGTATCTTTTGGGTCATGATGATTCTTTCTTTTCTTCCAATTCTTTGAAGGAAAAGTGACATTTTCTCAGTTCAGATTGCCCCCATTGCTGGCATGAAATGTCTGCATCTCTGAATGACAGAACTTCCATATTCAGTTCCTAACTCTTCATTTTCATGTTACTCCTAAAGTTACCATGAATCACAGCAAAAAACAGCAGGATCTTAAAGTAAAAAATATGTCTTAAGCAATTATATTAGATTTTACCATGTAAAATATGACTTTATATATTTTATATTATGATAGTATGATACACAGGCCTGCAGAAGTAAGTCTTGGTTTAAAGTTATAAATACAGGGAGTGCCATACAATAAGTTAGAAATTGTTCTATGATAAATAGCATGGAGCAGTAGGGGTGTTTGTGGCAGGTTATGCCTTCTAAGGTCTCTGAAGTTGTAGGGTGATATTAATATTTATCATGTCTTCACTCCTGTGTGCTCTCCTGAAAGTATCATAAGCTTGATAATTGTGACCTTTTTTTGTTAACACTGTCTATGAAATTAAATCCTTGCCTTTCTTTGGCCTTAAGGAATTTTTACCTGAGCTCAGTGTATGCAAACAACTTCATGACTGAGTTAGCAGCCAGCACAGCATGATGTCATACATCTTTTTACAGTCACAAAGGAAACACACCTTATGTGACAAGATCAGTATATCGCTATTATATTCCAAGCCTAAAAGCCAAATTGCAGGATTATTATTCCTGATGTGGATTTAATTGTTACAGAAAACAGAACAGATGAGTGCTACTGCACAGAAGGAGTTTCCACAATGCAGTTAAAAGTGTTCTGCAGCACAAATGTCCAATTTTGTAACCTTTTCCTTGTGTTGGGCTCACCTTTTCCTTTCTCATCTGGGCCCTGGCTTCAGTATGGAGTGCTTATGGCAGGGAATGGTTGACAAGTTTCAGCATTTTGGGTCTTTTCCTGGGAAGAAAATTATCATACTTTTGAATTTCTCAATTTATAATTTACATCCTTCTTCTAATCTTAGCTGGCACTTAAACAGAAAGGGACAGTTACCAGAACTTCCAATAAATAAAAAATTACCAAGCTGGTAAAATATTAGCCTTTAAGTTTTTTTCCCCTTGCTTGTAAGAAGAAATAAATGGGGGAAAGGATGAAAAAAATTACATTTATTATTTCTACAAATAATTTGTTATGTTTTGGTTGTTTTTTTTTTTCCTAAGGCCTAAATTTCATTATTGTTAGCTCTGAACACCATATTTTTCTGAATATGCATCATGTTCATTGTGGATTATTTAATTTAACTTCTTTCCAGATGAACTAGCTTTATTAAATGCTTGCTATGGATGAGCAAACAAGGTTTGTGCAGACTATAAATATCTATGATTAGTCTTATACAGTATTTTGTAATCTAAGGTTTAACAGTTATGTATAATGTTTTCATCTGAGCTGGGAAAGACTCTGTGGGGAGGGGAGCGAGCTGGGGTGGAGGGAGGAAACAGCTTAAAATCCATTAGTGAAACACAACCAGAATTCCAACTCCTCCAAAGAAAAAACCATTACAGTCATACCCTGGTAGAGGTCACACCTGAGGATGAACTTCCAAGAATCTCTAGAAAATGTGCTGTAGTGTTAATTGTGAGAGAATGAATTCTTACCTTCTTCTCAAGTGCCAGGTTTTTAAGGTGGTCTCCAGACTTTTAAAGATTATATTTCAAGAGTTTTGTATTAATTGAATACTGCTTTATTAATAACTTGAAATAAGAAATTACTAAGTTAAACACAAAGAAAGAGTTTGGGGTTTGTTTCTGCAAATAAATGGTATGCCTGAAGTTCCCACTTAATCAGTTGTAGTCATGAGTCTTAAACAGTCTGAAAGCTTTTCAATTTGATTTAAAAGATTGATGTTGATTATTTCATTCTGAGATGTTTTTATCTGGGATTTTTATCTAGCTATTGGAATGAATGCCACAAATATTACAGCAGCTGTATTGATCACTTTGTTTTGATTTATATATTGGTGATTTTTTTATCTGAGACTCAAACGTGCATTTTGAACCTCTAATTAACGTTTGTGTTCTGAGAAAGTGGAAGGGGCTCTTCTATGAAGCAGATATAATCTCAGCTGTGAAATGAGAGGACTTGCAAGCTGAGTATGAATCAAGGCTTAGACTTCTTAAAATTTGTTTAAGATTTAATTACAGTGTTCCCAGAGGAAAACCTAAGGTTGTTTGACTTCATATGTTTGACTTCACCTTGGTTTATGTAATATATTTCAAGGCTATAAATAAAAGATAAGCCACTTTTGTTTTTGAATAAATAAATTAGAGACTGTCAGAAAATGCAGTTATTAAATGAACTCTATGTCTTTAACCCAACAGTAGATGATTTCATTGTCACTTAATACTCAGCACCGACTGGTGCTAGACAAACACATCTTTTCTTTATAAAACAACCCCCAAGACCAACAATGCCATCCTTTTTAGGATAGTGGAGTAGCAGGAAAATGGCATCTATATCATAATCTGAGACCAAAGAATTCATTACCAGGCATTATCTGGAATTTTGGGTCAGGTTTAAATCTGTGTATTCCCATTTAGCAGTGAAGTGTTGGGAGTACAACATTGTTGTCAGTAACAATGAAATGCAAGTGAGCTTCAAACTTCTGGGTTGGGCTTTTTTTAAAGACTCATTGGAAAAATGTGGGAAACAAAACCATGAGCTGGCTCAAGGGAATTCTTTGGATTCCTTACTCCATTTCAGGTGAGGAGATCAAGGGCAGTACCACCACTGTGCTGCATTTTGAGGGCTGCTGAGTAACTTTTACTGTGATGCTGAAAATGTTCCTCGTGTTTGTTTTTGCGGTTGAGCAAAAGGGATTGCAGAAAGCCTCTGCTAAATGTGAGAGGACTGTTTCAGACAATGAAAATGCTCTTAAGGAAATGTAATATCCTTGTTATAGTGGAAACTGTGAGGCAGGATAGAAATGTAAAATACATATTCATAAAGGGACTGAGATGTGCACATTCTGAATTATGATAGGAAAGTTAGTAGCCAGACTCCTGCTTGGAACAGTGCAGTGTCCAAGCACATAAATTACAGCAGCTCCTTTTGGCCTATTGGACCATTTTGTGTTCAGAAAACACCACCTCATGTCATGAGGGTGATGTGGATAAACAAGAATGAGCCAGTGCTAGAAAGTTATTTCTGCCATGACAGTAAGGGCAGATGCAGAATGCATGGCATTTAGCTCAGAATAATATATAATTGCACTAGATCACTATCCATCAGCAAGTTTTGATATTTTTTTGCCAGGTACCATAACCTAGGATATTCTTATGCTTGAGACTAGAAGCTGTTTTTTTCACCCCTTCTTAAATATATCCCTCATTTGCATTATCATCTAGTTCTCTAAATGTCATTTTTTAAATATGAATTTATTAAATGTCAGTTGAGCAGAGTAATTTGAATAGTTATTTTCCCTACTATTATTCTGTTGCCACTATCCTATTATTAAGGATATTTTAACTGCTGATTGCTTATATTACTGATTGGAACCTTTGTTTGTTGTTGAAAACAAGCTGGGATGTTTTTTTATGTGGCCTGATTTTTCTTTTTCTCCATTAGAAGCCAGTGCAGACAATGGAATATAATTGCAAAATCATAGTGCAAATTCCACTTTGTTGAGAGGCATTTTTATCTTATGCTGAAGATAATTCCCAACCTTCTTTCTACCTCAAGCTGAATTTCGGTTTTCTTTTCATTTCTCTTCATTTTGTCTCATCAGATGATTTCCAGAAAAGATTCAGTTAATTGCAGCTACAATTGTCACTATGAAATTATCAATCTTCTGCAATTTCTTATTCTCTAATTAATGTTGTAGCATATGCACATTAATCGATGTGCTACTTCTGCTCTCTAATGAGACTGAGGCTTGAAATGCTTTTTAAGAAATAATAATAAACTGACTGCTGTGCAGGAAGTTATCAGGTTGTAAATAAGGTTCTGGTAAATTTTGTAATCATTGCCATCCTTCAACTCTTACATTGTCTGTGTTTTTACTCATCATACCTTTAGAGTCAGACACTGGGGATTTAATACAGATTTGAAATTTGGCAGCTGTTCACCTTCAACTAAATGAGAAAGTAAATGTGACTAGAAAATAACTTATTTCTAACTTTTTGTTAAAAAAAAAAAGCAATAAAGCAAGGGACCGTAAATTCCATGTAAGTATGTGATTCCCAATGTTCTGCTTGCAGTGACATCTAGTGGTGCAGGTTCTCTGGAGAGTCGGAGAACCCAGTACAAACACAGGAAAACGTGACAAGAAAAAATAACATATGAAAATTAATTAATTAACTCTCTGATTATAGGAAGCTATAAATTACTTTAAAACAGGCATTTCTTGAAAGTTGTTTGTAAAAGAGCACTTGTATGATACATGTTTCATGAAATCCACGTGCTATTTTTACCCATCATGTTTCTCATCACTAAACAAACCATAAGACAGCAGAAGCACTGCTTGTGAATCGAGGTAGTTGTGCTATTTTTGAAAAGTAACAGTGCCAGACAAGTAGGTATGAGTACCTTTTATATGGGCAAAGGGAATTAAACTGAAACAAAAAAAAAAAGGCTTTCTTTCCTGTCCCTTCTCAAAGTCACCAAGA
Source organism: Arremon aurantiirostris (assembly GCA_035583995.1). Lineage (NCBI taxonomy): Eukaryota > Metazoa > Chordata > Aves > Passeriformes > Passerellidae > Arremon > Arremon aurantiirostris. The sequence goes on along the minus strand of JAXCLO010000037.1, from coordinate 5,477,770 downwards.
GGCTCTGATGCTGCATTCAAGCTTGAGTTTTAAAAGCCTTGCTTTGAAACAGGAAAAGTATTGATGTAGGGATTGGCTGATGGCAGTAGCTTGGTCCCATCCAACTAAAGGCCACAGGTCACGCCCATGACAGGTTTCCTGGTATTTTTAGAATCTCTTATGTGATGATCAGGTTTAGGAAATGAGGATGATTTCTAGTTCATTTGGCTCAAGTTTTTGGTGGAAATCTGATCAGCAGTGGAGAGTCAAGAAAGTGCCACACATTGATGACTTTCCCCAGGCTCAGCCAAGCAAACAGCTTATGTTAAATGAAGCAGCCAACTTTCTAGATGGATTTTCTGTATTCCTTTGAAAGATCATTTAATCCCTTCCCCCTCTCCTCCCCCACTTTTTTTTTTTATTATGGTGAAACCTGATACCTATTTCTCTACGGTGTTTAGAGAAGTAGGAATCCACATTCCAAATAACATTTTCTTTTCAGTTGCATCAAAAAACCTACAATGACTTTCCATAAAATTTGATATAGACTTAGATTTTTTTTTCCCCAAAATTAATCACTCTTGAATGGGTTGCTTTTCTCAAACCTTGCTTTTTCTAAATAAAACCAGTGTGGATGAAGAGGCAATATTCCTTCTAAACAGCTTTATTGATTATCCAAGAGAACTTTTTCGACTCTCCAAAATGCCTGGAATAATCTAGGATTTGTTTAACTGGTCACTGTTTGTCAGAATTGCATCTGTGTGTATCCCTATACTGAAATATTGTTAATGTTTGGTGGAATAGTATTAGTGAAAGACAGGACATTGAACTCCACATTTGACAGAAGCATTACTGGGAATTATAAAACAAAATTTAGTTTAAAAAACCTAAACCAAATATATGTTACCTCTTAAGCCTGCAGAAAGATATAGGCAATTTTGAAGTGAATCAGCAGATAAAAAAAGAGAAATTTCACTAAAAGTCTTTCACTTTGGTGTACAAATACATTTTCCATTTCTGAAATGTAAGCATTTCCCCCCTCACTTCTGTTCTATATGCTCAGTATTGTCTTCCTTCTGACGCAGCTCTGACAGTTTTGAAGGACTTGGTTAAGCACAACTGTGGTTGGACACAGACTAACATAAGTGTCACCCTGTGGGTTTGTGATTTTTCTGTGGTGGTGGGAATAGCACGGAAAGACCTGAGGAATATACGTGAATTTATATCCTTTATTATGGGAGAAACATTGGTATCCTACACCCTGCACTATGAGGTATTTGAAACTGATCTTAATGAAAACAGAGATTTAATCTTTAGAAGAAGTGCTTGAACATTGCCTATCAAAAAGTAAATACGTATGTGCTTGGGAAAGACTGTGAGAAAATTCCTTCTTCCCAAGGAACTGATTTTTCTTTCGGAATTGGCCATTTGCTCCTGCTGTGGATGCCTGAAAGTGATATTCACTTTGAGCTTTGTGCTGGGTACTGCTGAGCTTCATTAATGATTGAATTCATGATTGACCTCTCACTATAACAAGGAAGGGGAAATAGTTTTCTTAAGCAGTGAAAAGAAGCAGCACTTCTTGTAAGCATAAAAGTTATTTATAAATCTCTAGGTATTATATGACTAGTTCTTTATGCTCAAGACCTTTCCACACACAGCCAAATGAAAGATAAGGAGAGTGTGCAAACTGGTCCCCAAACTCACAAGAACTGAGAGTGGTCAAGACTCATTAACAGGTTTTGCTAAGGTTTGTTTCTCTGGAGCTGTGCTCTGATAAACAAACTTGGCTCAGGTTTCCCTGAAAAAACCCTGTGCATTTTAAAAACTGTAGTCTTTTGGGTTTGGACTTATCCATTCTATGCACATTTACAGCTGGACTTGCAGATATCAAGGTCTCCCAGCTGCTCAATAGAGCCACCAAACACCATCTCTTCTCGCTGGGCTCCTTTGAGAAGCATGGAGGAAAGAGAAGAGGGGAAAAAACCCCTAACCTGACATGCCAGAAAAGTAAAATAAAAGAGGTGGGGAAGAAGCAACGTAGTTCTGGTAACTGAAATCTATGGGAATTGCATGTTTGGTTCCAGGAGCACAGCTGTGCCTTAGGAGTCTGGGTTACTAGGAACTCATTAAAGTAATATACAAATATTGACTGCTACTGAGGGCAACAGCTGTGAAGCTACACTTGGAAATTCAATAAAAGTAGCTTTGTGCTCTAAGGCTTATGCAATAAGTATCATGGAAAAAGGCATTTGAACCAAAGGACAGTTTTTGATGCTTTTGATATTTAAACAGCACTGTATATGTTTTATCAGTTGCATTGGTAATTAGAAGAAGTAGTGCTCACAACTGTGCTTTTGGAATGCATCAAGGCACATCACAGGAAATTGTTAGTTCTAAGTTCACTTATATTTCTGCTAATAATTGCAATGAGTTGTAATTAATAGTAGAACTGGGAATGGCAGGAGAATCTGTGGATCTGTGGGTAGAAATTTTACTTGGTCATTTTTCAAACTGTGTGACATTCACTTCAACAGTGTAAAATCCCTAATGCTACTTGATACTGGATCACATCTGTATCTGTAGCCCACATGGCTGTTCAAATTTCAATTAAATCTTTTTTCAGGTAGACAGTGTTAAGGCTACTGATTCACTTTGTTGTGTGTTCTTCAGCTACTTTACCTCCAAGGTCTCATTTTGTGTTTCAGCGTCAAAATGTTTACTTCCTTTAGAAAACTGTAAAGTACGTGCATGTCTTTCAATTGTACCCTGAACAGAACAGCAGCAGGAAAATCAATAGGGAGTCATTCTGTCCAATACTTCAAGAACCAATAGTGAACAATTTATCTTCTTTCTTTGTTCAGTGATATAGAAATAAATGATATCAAAAATAAAATGTAATATATTTGCACATTCAGCAATCTGTAGAATTTTTTTCATTGTAATTTTGTAATGTATTTGGATCAAACTCTGCTTTGGTAACACTTGTGCAAATCTACCAAAATTAACTAATTGCATTATGTTGTTTGCTTTCACATATGTTTTACATCTTGACAACAGCTGATACTGTTGTAAAAAGTGTAAGGTTTACCTTTGAACTGTCAAGTGATTAGCACAGTGAATTTGGGTGTTTCATGCTCCATAATTTGCAAAATGCAAAGGCCTATCATTAAAATTGTTGGACTAAAATTAACAGTTAATAGTAAACACATTTGGAAATAACTTTCTGGATAAATAGCTATGAGAAGACAGACCGAGTTATGAAAGTTAATGAAGCTTGATCTTTTTTTTCAAAAAACCAATAAAACACCCCAAAACCCCAAGATGTTCCATTCCTGATCAGAAGTTAACCCATACTGCATTTTTTCAGTATTATAAACTTACATAAATTGGAATATATTTGAATATAGATGATAGAGCATGGATTTAAAATACTTGAAAATATAAATTCTCAAAAAAGGTTTCAGAAAAGATCTCATGATTTAAACAAGCTTAAATAGACAGGTGCAAATCAAGGTTGGAATGAAAGGTTTTGGTATTCCTAGTGTGTAGCTACATATCATTGTTTGCTTTGTCATGTTGGAGTGTTTTCCTTTGGTTCCTGAAATCAGCTGGCATTGCAAACTGCCCTCACTATCCTGCATAGCACTCATGGCTCTGCCTCTCGTGGTGCCTTTCCTGATCAAAAGAGAGTGTGAAGCTACATATGTTCAACTGGAATAAACAGTTCTGATCTATTCACAAATCACAATAAATGTGTGTCTAGAGAGAAGTATAGGATTTCATTCGTATACCTACCTGCCTTGATGTGCTGATTTCTGTTATGTATTTCTCACTCTTTTTCCTTTGCCTTTTTTTTTTTGATAAAAAAGTAACAAGTTTTCTCTTAAATAAAAGGGAAAAGCATTAAAAAAACAGATGCTAGCCTCTTCCAAGGCATTTTGAAAGCCTGATTATTAATCCATAAGGGTTCTTTGAGCTAGATTGTGATCAGTTTACTGACGTCCTTAAAGTTTCTCCTTTACTTTATCTGACCTGTCCATGGTCCTAATGATCCAAGAAGGTACCAAATAATAATGAAATAGGAGGGTCAAGAAATTAGAACATCACAAAAATATCATCATCTGTTCATAATAGCCAAAAGCAATAAACTGATTTTTCTTTCATTTCTAGACAAAAGTGATAAATATTTAAAATAAGTTAAAGAACATAGGAGCTTAGCTGCATATTTCCCTGGACAACTTGCCAAAGCAAACAGTTTGCAGTATTTTCTGAAATAATGTGTCTTAATACAAATAATCCATGGTTCTGGGTCCATGGTTTTGCAGCTGATGTGAGGTACTGTGATATTCATAAAATAAATCCTTCTCAAGTATAAAGTGATACAAAAAAGGCAGCCTTTTACTTGGCAAATCCCCTGTGCTTAGTTAGAAGATCAAATATTTTCTGAGGCACTCCAGTAAGAATTAGACTGTCTCCAGATGTTTTGGTACAGTGAATGCTGAGGCTCAAATTCACTTCTAATGAACCATATTTTAATGTCAGTCTCTCCTGTCTACTTAAATGACAAAGAGCTCATCTGACTTTGTAATGAATTGCACAACTGTATCATTTACTGAGCCTCTGTCTTAGTGTGGTACTGGTCCATGATAACATTGGTTGGCTAAGTAAATTGCATTGAAGGTTTATTTCCAAAGCTCCAGAGCTTGGAGAAATGACATCCAACACAGCAGAAGAGGAGAACTATGAGTGTAGGTGGGAGATGGGTTAAAAGAGTGAAAAAATTATAAATTTGGACATGGCTATACATGAGGAAATATCCTGCTGAAAATCTAATCATAAACAAGCCAGGCAATATCTGCTTCAGACAGTAACCAAGTCTGATTAGACTGTATGTGTGCTTGTTGGGAGTGTGTAAAAGTGTAGGTGGTCAAGCAGGTGTCTAAATCAATTGGCTTTTTAATAAAGGCACGTGAAAATTGAAGAAATGTGGTACTAGTAGTTTGATACATAAGAAGTCTAAGCGATATATATATGGAATAAAGTAGCAGTAAGGAACACAGGATGTACTGAGATGCACATAAAATATTAAATGCTGTCAGTACATTGTCTAAGTAGCAATATTTGCTATGTAAGAGAAAGAGAGAGCTTGCAAGGCCGTCATAAAGAGATGGATGGATGTATAGAGTGAGGACTGCCAAACTATAAGATAAGGCAGAATCTACCTTGTACTTTCCAAGTGCCAAACTAGAAATGAATACCCTTGTATATTTTGGAGGTAAGGAGGTGTAGGAGTAGGCTAATCAATGGTCAATGTTTATGAAAGACTGAAGAAAGCAGTATAAAGTTTCGCCTCTAGGCTCATGCTCAGGACTGAAGCAGATACTGGAAGAAAATGCTAATTGAGGAACCTCTCTGAGATGAACAACTAGTGAGATGTGCCTTTTCCTCCAGCTCTGTTAATTATAAAAGATGTAAACCCAAACCTTTCTACTTTGTTCTAGTGACATTTTTAGTGACCACTAGCTCACCTGTTTCAGATGTTATAAGTAGTCATGGTCCCAGCTGGGAAGGAGCCCCTTCTTGTAGAGTTGGACATTTAGTTTCTGTGTTTGCTTCTGTTTCTTGTAGGTCTGTTTCTTCCTCCTCTGGAACAGGACTCTGATTTCTCATTCTAGTGCTCTCTATTTTTCAAAATAAATTAACAGTAATGTAGGAAACTTATCAAAATTAGTTTCATTTTATTCAAGTAGAATATGAAACAGTGGCAATCAAGAAAGGAGGTGAAGTGTTTGTCCCATTTGACATTTCTGTTGAAAGCTGCATTGATTGAAATGTCCTGAGTGAGCATTTGGAGCAACGTTTCCACTTACAGGTATTTCAAAACCATATTTTCCCTCTTCAGTCCCACGAGACCTGACTAATACCAGATTTACCTTTCTTTTCTCTGTGTGCACACTGTGTTGTACAGGCAGTAGGAGCTCTGCTGGCAGTGGGTGTTTAAAGCCCTGCTTGAATCCCTTTGGAATCAGGGTGTTGCTGGAACTTATGCAGAGAAAACATCCCAAGTGCAGTGAATGCTCTAGGTAAACATTTAATAAAACTGTCATGCTTCTACTGCTTTTTAGATCTCAGGCAACATTGGAAAGGAAAATCTTTGTGGCTTTTAGGCATATAAAAATGTCTGAGAATATAAACCAACTTGAATTTTGTAGTAGTAGAGATTTTAAAAAATCTCTCTAGGGAATTTTCTGTACAATTTAAGACAAGCTTCCATCAACTACAACATGAATGTCTCTTTGGGTGTCCTGTCTGACACCTTGTTACATGAAATGCCAAATTAGAATGCATTTCCTACACAGGGTATTGGATGATCTGTGACCCTAAAGTGGGCACTGAGACTAAATTGGAGCTGCCAGATGATTTGGTTTAGGCTTAATCTTCCTGTAAACAATCTTTGAGACTCTGCACAGGGTCCAAAGGAGTCTTCAGCTGCCAGCAGAGGGACTTGTGGGGCCTGGAAGCTGCTGTACTGGGGATTCAGAGCTGTGAGCAGAGGCAAAGAGATCCTATTCTCCGCCATTCCAGAAGGATTGGATGTTGTCATTCCTGCTATGTGGCTGTGATCCTTTGAGACTTGGATCCTGCACAGAGGATGTTTCCCTGTGTCTTGGGGAGAGGTGATGTGCCCTAAAGAGTTCTTTCAGCTTCCTCAGGGAAGGCACCTTTCCATCAGATAGGCAAGTGTTTTGGGCTGCCTAGGTGCATGTGCCATGAGCTGTCTGGAGTCCAACAGGAAGCAGGGTTATGCAGGAATGTCTTTTGAGGATATTCTAGCTCAGCTAAGGATTTGATGCTTTTAACTGCAAAAGAGAACATTTAGTTGAAGAACAGCAGAAACATCTTTGCACAGAACCTTGGTGTGTGAGGGGGGAGTCAGGGAGCAGGGAGAAAGTTGTGCCAGGTGAAGGATATGTACAACAGTAGCATTTTGGAAAACTTAAATGATTGTGTGCTAGCATCCAGAAATGTTTGCTGTCTGTAGCTTTGATTGGCTGAATGTACATCCACTGAGGTTGACTCTCCCATTCCTACTATGGCATGGTCATTTTTAAATGCAAGACATTAACAAGAATGATGAAAACTGCAGGAGGTTGAGGCCATTTAATCAGTCGTGAATCCAGATCTCCAAACTGTGCTTGTCTTTGCTCAGTAGCTTCTGCTTTTTATGTAAGTAATTTTTAGTGAGTTCTATCTGCATGCATTTGCCTTATGCTTGTAAATGTTCTGAGGGGAAAAACAATAAATGGTGATTAAATTTTGAACAGTTACATGCCAGAGAACACATAACATCTACAACTACTTAGAAATCTATCTCTCAGTTGCAGAAGCCTAAAGGAAATAGAAATAGCTTTTTTTTTTTCCTGCCCATGTTTATTTCCTGTCTTGTATTACTTTTATTAAATTTGTATCTAAAATTCAGTTGCCCATTCAGTAAATGCTATTATTAGTCAGTTCTTAGGTAATATAAATATTGATTTACTCTGACGGAGAACAGAATCAGTTTCTCCAACGTATGTGGAAATGCTCAGTGGAAGATTTTATTCCGTAAGCTTGTGCACTTTGTGTGCCTTTGAGATGTGTTATACATGGTAAGTGAACCAGGGACACTTAAGCAGTGAAAGCAGTTGCTTTATTTCAACACTTAATATCTTCCAGAGTATCCTGTTACCAGCACCAGTAAATATGTCATGCTGAATGCAAACTCCCCAGCTATCTTCAATTGAATAAACAAAAGCTGAGTAAATAAGGCTGTGAAAAACAATAGTCTGCTCTGTTCTGTGAGTGTCCTGGTATATTCATTAGATGCAAAAGGAAGCTAAAAATGCTGTATCTATTACTGAAGGGGGAGAATACAACTACAAAAGGATATAGTGCTCTGTATTGTATTCCATTCACATTCCAATTAACCTTGGAGATTGTTTCTGAGAGCTGTACTCTTTATCTTATACAGCCACCAAGTTAAAGGAAGTGAATAAGGGTTGCTGTGCAGCTGGGCTCTTTCTTCTGTCATGTGCTGTAGTTTTACTTTCACAAGATTTAATGTAAGGTCTTCTTCAGTGGAGGAGTACATTTTGTGCAGCAGCAAGGGAGGTTTTATTCTTACCCAGGCAGGATGCCTCATGGAGAGATACCATATGGGGTGTGCTTATTTTTAGCAGGCTCTGAGCCTATTCCAAACTTGTGGAAATCAGATGTGGAGGGAGTGGCTCTTTGACTTAGAACTGAGGACCTCTTCAATGCTCAGTCAAAGAACCGAAAGCACTTTCTGTCATCTGTAGTTTGCTGAAATCTCCCAGCTAAGTAAAACTTTGAGTTGGTTTTGGTTGGTTTAGGTTTAGTGACATTTTCTTTTGAATATTTTAAGACAATCCAATTTATTTTGATCCTCTGCCTATTCTCCCTTCTAAAGAGATAATTATGGGCTTACTCCAATGGCTTCAGAGAGACTGGCATGAGTGGCTTTATGTAATGGCTTCAGCATTCTGGTCTGTAACATCATCCCTGGTGGCTATTGCACACAGGGGGTTTGGGGAGAGGCTCTCACCTGCTTCAGTTTCTAATTTTTTTTCTTTCTTTAATTTGTTCTTTGTACTTTCCCCAGTTATCCATGTTGCATGTCATGGGTTAATGCTCTATTTGTGGTTTTGTACACTTCAATCAAATGTCCCATCTTTATGTCTGATACTTTATATTTCCAGTGTCCCTTTAGCTGTGGGGTTTTTCGTAAGCTGTTTAATGCTTTGGATCCAGGTTTGCTGCTACTTTCATGTTTTGTTTAATCTGAGTTTTCCTATTTGCTTTGCTAGCAAACACAACTTACTTTTTCAGGTCTATTTTGCCTCTGTTCTTGTTTTCTGTATTGGCTTTGACCTGTGAGTGTAGAGATGATCTTGACTCCAGCTCAGTCCCTACTCCAAAGGAAGCATTGCTGGATTCACAGCTTGGTTGCGTTCCTGTTGCTGGTAGCACTTTCCCATTAGTTTTGTTACTTTCCTGTGGGTTTGAATCCAACCCATCCTCATTTTAAAATGAATAATTTGTAAACCTGTAACGTTCTTAATAGGCTTTATTTTAAACATCCAAAGAGCTTCGTTTTTCCAGTGCTTCTCTAATTTTCCATGTATAACTGTTGGACTAATTAAAGATACTATTTCTAAGTGCAAGTGTGATCTGCCTGCTTACAGAACACCGTGGCAAAGCACACTGTGGTATAAATGTACCGCACTAGATGCAATTTTAGTAGTGTGAATAAATACATTTAGGGGAATAGAAGAGTCTTTATTTTTAACATTTTTACATCAAATATCTTAAATTATTGCACTTATATCTACAATATTGCAGTTTCACTGAAGTGAAAAAATGATAATGTGCTGACGTATTTTACATATATTAATGGTGAAGCTAAAGTGTGAATGAGTTCATTTGCTGCAACTGGTGGAAGCAGAATTGTATAGCAGAAAAAAAAAAAAAGAAAATACCTTACTTAGCAAGATAATTCTTTGAAGGGATTACATTTTCAAGAGGAGAATATGTAATATAATACAGAAGGATTAAAAAATGCTGCATGAAAGGTATCAATGCTTTCCTACTTCCACACATATGCCTGGACAAAGTGAATTAATTTAAAGGTAACCCCGTGCTGCAAACCAGTTAATTTCTTAATAAATGGGGAAGTATTAGTATATTTATTTTCATAGACTGATATGTGAGTTTTGAAGTTTACAGCTTCCAAAAGGGAAGTAATTTTGGGAACAGTTTTGTGTAAGGTGGATATTACAGACCGTAAATGAGTGTCTCTTCAGGCACGTGTGTGCACACCAGGGGTCATCTGTTTGCTCAAGCCTCAAGAAAGAACCGAGTACATGCACTTCAGATGTATCAATTTATCCACAGACAAATAACTTAGTCTGTATAAAATAATCACAATATTCAACAGTGAGTAGGATACAAAATTGCTGCTGTTAAACCTGAAGTAACCTTTATACATGTTTTTATTTGTCTGTGCTTGTTTCTTGTTTCGCTGCTTTGTTTCAGAAAAAAGAATTCAAAAGTGCCATTGATGGCACTAATTGTATTTAATCAGGAGGTAATCAGCAATCTTAAATTCATGATGTTGACTTCTGATGGAAGATTTTATTTTTAATTTTTATGTAGAAGTTTAAATATTGCTAAGAAAAACATACTCAGTGAAACTTTAAGATAATCTGTTCAAGTGCATGTTTACAACCTTATGCTTACCAGGTAGATTTTCCTGCCATCAACACCTTCACAATTTTTTGGTTAGCTGCTTTTATTTGCATAATTTCTCTATTCAAAAAAAAAAAAAGGTATGGCAGTAGACTACCAATAAAATTTTGAATTATAACATTAAGATGATGTGATAGGGAGCTCACTCCTGAAATTTTAGGTAACAGGTGCAATGAGAACTGGTTTAATATATAATTTTAACTATTTTCCCTTTCCTTTCTCAAGGAAATGTGGCTTTCTGGAAGCCCTTATATGTCAGAGAAGCTGTAATGTCTGGTAGGAATGGTCGTTTTGTTGGGACAAGAATAGAAGAGCCAGGAATAAACTCCTAGCCTCAAATAAAATACTTGTAAAAGGTGCCAGAAAAGGCACCGTGTACCAAGGAATGGAGAAAACAACAAACAGGAAAAAGAAGGTCATTTTTGTTTGTCATTTTGTGGTGTGAATAATTATATTCTGAAGGCTTTGTGTAATGCAAGTAAGGTGCTTTTATTGTTTATTTGTCATGTTTGGTACTGCTGGAGACTGCACACTGCTATAATTTGGGAGCCTTTTATAATTTGAGACTGTGTTTCTCATGGATAATTGTTCTTTGTAGGGAGTCGTGTTCTTTGAATGTTATGTGCAGCTTCCTACTCTTCCTTTCAGCACCTGCTGTTTTGGTTTTTTTTAAACTACATGCCCCTTCCCACTTGAATTACTGAGGAATGCAGAATATCCCAAGGTTTCTTTGGAATAAATTTCCAAATTTTATCTATGGTGGACTTGTTTTATTTTATTTTGTAGCTATAAAAGGATTGTATTGTTTTGGCTTGTCAGGTTTATAACCTTCTATGATTTCTTGTTGCTGTTAACTATAAATGCCTCTCAAAAGTTTAAGGGCCACAGGTCTTATTAAATAAACACACACAGAATCTATTTTATTTAATTGACAAGCTGTCTAGGTGACTTAAAACTGTAGAAGCTGTGATTCATAATATGTTTATAACTATAATGAGAGAAACAAATGAAACTCCGCAGTATTTGTTTTACCTTTTTGTTGTATGGACTCTGCCTGCAATTGTAAGAAAACCTTCTTCTTGGGGGTAAAACATATCCAAAGAAAAATTGGCTCTGAAGATCATTCTTTAAAGAATTTAAAATACCATTGAGAAATATGAAAATTAATTCAAAATGTCGCACTATCTAAGTTTTAACATGGGAACTTTATGATGGGAATTTCCCTTTAGCAGGATAATTTAAGTTTTTTTCAAATAAATGAATCATGTGGGAATTTCTGTAAATTAAAACTATATTTTGTATCATTAAATTAATCGTTGGATCAAATAGCAGCATTTAGAATAATGCTAGTCTTAACACTCTTTTATTTTTCTTAAAATTACATAGTATTTTTTATTATTATTTTCATGTGTAGAGTATTATGAGTATTCTGGAAGCTTGATGTTCATGCACACTCTTACTTATTCAGCAAAGATTTTGTGTGCTGAGACGTTAGTCTAGGTCAAAGTCACATGGAGGGATTACCCATTTAAAGCTGATTTATATCTGAATTACTCCTGGGCTAATCTAGGGCTTGTTTTAGAGCTTCTTTGAATACTGCTGCATTTGTGGTGAAATAAAAAGTCGTGACTTTTGAGTTTTATTTAAAATTTTGCTAAATAAATCCAAAGAAATAGTGTGGTGTTTGCTCTGTATGTTGGGAATGGAGAAGTGGAATAAAGACTAAAAAGGACTTGTAAGGATCCAGTCAACTCTGCAGCAGTTGGGCTCTCCATCCTTTCACTTGTGCTGGTGGCATAGAGAGCACTGAGGCTTGGAACTGAGGAAGAAATACAGGATTGTTTAGCTCAATTGTTGATGCACTTTTAAAGCCAGTACAGGAAAAATTAAAATGCAATTTAGTATATTTTAACTTGATAAGGGCGGCATATTGTACTCTTACTTTATTTTATTTTAGGGCATTGTACACTGGATTTATATATATATTGGTACACGTACATGTATACATGGGTTTTGTTTTAGCAACAACTAAATATCTTGTGCATTTCTGTAAATCTGGGAAATTTGGAGCTTAAACTTTTGCATTTCAGGATGTGGAAAGTTCTACGTATCTGTCTTGACAGTGAAATTATTGGAAATTATTAACATTCATCTTGAAGACTTTTTCCACTTCTATAGTGTTGGTGGAATTTTGAAAGGGGGTTTGGCATAGCTGATTTAAGTCATTCTTGCAACACTTGCTGCTTATGCAGTTATTTATCATAGCATCTTTTCAATGGGAGATGTAAATAGAGTTTGATAACAACCCTAAATACTGGCAAACAGAAATAGACATTTCCTATAGAAAAAGTTTTATAAAAAATTTGGAGACTTATACAGGTAAATATTGAAAAACATAAATAGAGGTGCCTTGCTTTGTTCTTGTTAGTACTTTCTGGCTTTATTCAGGGTTTTGTTTGCTTGCTGGGTTTAATTTATTTATTGATCACTTTTACAGCATGGTCTTACAAACATTTGAGCAAACAGGTGCAGTGAGACATAGTCTGGAGCCACAGCATTTCTCAGGCAGTTTGGTCTAATTAGAAATGTACTATCTATTCATTCTACTTCTTTAACATCTATTGTAACAGAGGATGTAGGGCTGTGGTGCCAGCCCCTGGTTTCCTGTGCTCTGAGCTGAGTGTGACCCATCTGCAGGCACTGCTGAGGTTTTGCTTCCTCAGGGTGCTCTCTGTGTCAGGTTACATCGTTCCTCCTCCCAGCAAGGAGGAACCTTGTAATCCTCAGTTTAGGATGAGATAAATCAGTCTTTGGTGGGTTCCTAATTGCTCTGGTGAGCAGTGTTACCCATCCCTCCTGCTCATCACTCATGAGCCCTCCTGTGCCTGATGAACTTTCCTGCCTCGTACAGCATGCAGAGCTCTTCTCTCTTCCTGTAAGGCCAGATTTGGCTCAAACTTTGTGAGATGTATAAATGTACTTGGTTACAATCTTTCATTCCGTGTCTCCAGAGCTTCACCTTCCACAGAGCTTTAAATTGTAGTGCACTTTCATACAGACATTTTGGAGGAAAAAACTCTCTGAAGGAGCTGCAAGCAGCTCATTCAGGTGGTCTCACTCAAGGGCACACACATCTCATTGTCTGGTTGAACAATCAGAGATTTGCAGTGCAAAAACCTCCTTGTGTTCTATCTCTGTAATAACTGTTTTTTATAAATAAGTTAATTTACCTGATGATATGAAGCAAAGCCAAAAAAAAAAAAAAAACAAAAATAAACAACATCCCCCACACTTTGTTTGAGAGCAGTTGTTGGAGTTGTGACCTCATCTGATATTAGTTTGTAAGGTCAATTCTTACCACCAAAACCTGATTTGTTCTGTGCCTTGCAGCTGTAGTGGATAAAAAACTTATGGTGTTATTATTTCATAATTTGGCCATTATTCCATCTCCTTCCTACTGAGGGTTAATGGTAATCTGATGTGTCCAAGGTCATGGAAACTTCAATTGCATATATTCAGGGGCTTGTTTATATATATATATAAATTATATATATTTCTGGATGATTCTTTCTTATAAGTTTGGAATAGATGGCAATCACTGATCTGTGAAATTCTATATGCATCTGTGACTATAGTTTTATAAATAAAAATCCTCACCAGGGGAGTTTGATTATAGTAAAGTGGTGGCTTCAACCATGTGCCAAGAAATAGCTTGGTGTATGCAAATCAGTTCTCTCCGAAAATATTAATTTTCAACTCCTTGACATTATTCATGTTATTTCACAGAAAACAATTAAGGATCTGAGCTGATATTTTTTTCCTTGAACATATAGCTGAAGGGCTAACAATGTAAGATAAAAATATTTTTTTTCTTGAAGTGGACAGAATGCAACTCAGCTGTTAATGGGCAACACTTTTATAAAAAATTAAAATATCCAAAGGAAAATTAATATTAATGTAAAAATTGAAGACAAAGAAAGGAATCAGAGAAAAGTGACTTTAGAGAATGTGAACGTGATTTAAAAAGTGGGGTTTCAGAAGCAAAAGAAAAATTCTTTTTATATCATGTGGCCTGATGTGCAGTGAGAGGGATTAAATTGAATATTGATTTTTGGAAAGGTATGACTATGCTGTTAAAATTATAAAGAGAAAAACCTCAAAACACTATACAAGAAAACAATGAAAGAATTGATCCCCAAGGAAAGTTGCGACTGAGGGCCATATTCCAGTTGCCATGTCCTTAAGGGAGTGTCATGGATTCTGTGACTGGCAGAAGTGCATTGGGCTGATGATGGCAATCAAATAAAAAGTATCCAGGTAATTGATAGTGAGGGTGAGAATGTGAAGGTAATGATGAAGAATTCCCACCTAAAAAACTCTCAGCAGTAATGAAGAACTGATATCCAGTGTGATGAAGGATGAAATGGAAGGTAGTAAAGAGTGTGGAGAGATTTGGCCATTTTTCAAGCTGGCCAAAAATATGATAGATGAAAGAATTAATCTCTCATAATTAAAGATGTGCAAATTACTTGACTAGGCTGAAGCTTAAGCAATTGAAGTGATTCTTTTCAGAAACATAATTTAGCTTTCAAGAGGTTATAGAGAATTAACTGGCTAATGAGATTGGTACTGGCTATGTCATGGAGTTTCAAAAATGTTCCAAAGTAGATCTGCTTTCTTCAGATATATAGAGAGATAGTTTAACTTCTTCATTCCAAGTGGGGGTCTGCTCTAGATATACATTAGTCAAGGTTTATGTAATAGCATCTTTTCACTTCTAGGAGTGAGAAATCCACTTCATAAGGATAAGAAGAGAAGATGGGATTTGAGTGCTAGAAGGTGGAAAAGTGATGAAATGAAATATGCAGCCAAATGTGCAGTCCTAAAAATGCTTCCTCTATGTCTCGGTGATCAGAATTCATAGGTATGTGATGAGGAATTAAAAAAGCAAGAAGGATTTGTTTATCAAGGTTTATTGCTTTTCTAAAGCCTTTTCTTGCAAGGACCAGAAGCTTGGATCTTCCCTGTGTCACATACCTAGCACAGGTCATCAGCCACTGTTTTTCTTTTCTCAGCACAAAAAATTATTGTGTCCTCCTGCTATGCCATGGTTGAAGCACAGCTTTTGTTGCAGTGCCTTCTCCCTTTCAGGATATTTATATCCACATCAGCTGTATTTTCAGCCAGCTGTAGGTTAAGAAAAAGAGTTTGCAACACTTAACTTTTCTTTTTATAGAGTGTTATAAGGCAGAAGTTGCTTTTGGTTCAGTAGACCAGAAGAGAGTGAGAGTGTATTAAGGAGCATGGTTTTACCTCTGAGGCTAGATCTATATACTGTTCTTCCCAGGGGGAATGCTTCCTGGAAGAACAGAGACAGCTCTTCAGACCTTGTTCAAAGACTGGTTAAAAACCCCACCCAAAGCAGCTCTGAAATTGCCCCAGATTCCAAGTCAGAGCATCAATTCTACCAGATAAGACTCCCATCAGTGTTCATGTATTTATTCATCCACTAATGCACCCTCTGGGTGTTCTGTAACCATCTAACCCTCTCATTCAGGGTACCATGGGACATCAGAACTCTTTGGTGACATAAGGAAGGGAAGAAGGAAGATGCTGAGATGGCCAAATGCAGGTGCTCACTCATTATTGGACCTCACCTCAACTCCTCAGTTCTGTGCACAAATGAACCAATTCTTGTTTTGAGCCCCGATAGTGTGGAGGGGGACACATTTTAGTAATGTGAAAGGCAGATAACAGCTTGTAGCTGCATGTGCAGAAACCAGGAGATGTGGCCATGGCTATGAAATGCTGCAAAGCCCAGAAATAGACTGTTCAGTTGTGCTTTTGGATTTCCCTTCCCAAACCTAGAGAATAGGAAGTACTCTTACCTCGCTCATCAGCTGCTGGCAAGCAAGTGTGCAGTGGCAGGTATCCTGGAAATTCAATTGAATAGATTTAGGGGTGGGATTTGGAAACCACTGTGGACAATACAAATAATTTAATATCTGTGTAGTTGTGACTAGTGGAAAAAATATGTTGTGGTATAAATCAAGAGACAATAATGTATTTTGTCTCTTTGCTATCCATCCAAGTTTTGTTTGACAAATAATGCTGCTTGTTTCTCTGTGTTGCTTTTGGCATTCTACCTTTTGCCTGTTTGGTGGCTTTGCTGCGCACATACTGGCTCTGCTTCTAAAGCTTATTGCTATCTGCAGGATTCGTCAACTTCAGTGTTTTCCTCACGGGCTCCAGATAGTTTGTTTTACTTTGTTATTAAATAAATGATGTCAGCTCTGCCAGTGCAAAATCTTAAATAGAAGCAGGGTTCTTTGATTCCTCTGGGGTTGCTATAAAGAGCAGCAGGATAAAGTGCATTCCTCTGGATGTGTTCATTTTGTGTTGCTTAGCTTACCTTGAGTGAAATGCTTTGACTCCAGTGTTCTCTTGCAAGGGAAAATTTTTGGGTATTAGTTATCCCATGATGAAAACAAGTTATCCTGTGACAACAAAAGTAGTTTTAGAACTGCTCATCCATCTCAACATGCTCCATGGAGTGCCATCATGTAATATGAGGCTGTGCTTTATTTCTTAGAGGGAACAGAAAGAAACCCTTTTACTATATTGGATTCTTGAGTTATGAATAATGCTGCCTTCCCTAATGGAAAAGAGTAGTGAATTAGTTGGTTTGCAATTTTAACTATGTAGCTATTTTACTATTAAAGATTAAAATACCTTAAAAGTAGAAATAACATAGGATGATACCTTGATGCTTCTTAATGCAGATTGCCTTCCTTGTTTAGGGAGCGTTTGCATCCTTCATGCTGGTGTTCCTGTGGTGCTCCCAGCATCCATCAGACCTGAACACAGGCTGGGTTACCCAAAATCTGAGCACGAGGGGCTTTTTTTATTGTTTTTGTGGAATTTCAGACCAGAGAGCATGTAGAGCATAGTTCCATGTTCAGAACAGAGCTCAGCCCAAGAACCAGTGGGATTGGTTTTTCCTTTAGCAGTGAAAGCACAGCATCTTCTACCCTGCTCCTTTCCTTTGGCAGGATGTTTAGGGCTTGCATGAGGTCAGGTAAATCATGTGCCTTTGAACATGCTAAGGAACATCTTTGAAGATTACAGGGAGTCATGTGGGTTCTTTACTGCCTTCTGACATAGCCTGCACACAGGCAGAGATGCAGGCAAGAACGAACAGCAGCAAATACTGCAGCATATGTTGTTTCTGTTACATCAACACTAAGGCTAAGGATTAAAAAAATATAAAGAACATGAGATCTGTCATGTGAAGCAGTAACTGCAAAGAAAGACACTTCTGTCTAGATTATAATGTGGCAAACTTGTAGCAATTTAAATATTTATAGTAGTTTAAAGAATGACAGGTAATGCTTAAATCTTGCTGCAGCTGTCACAAATTATATTCCCTGGGTGTTTATTGTTCTTGGGGTTTCTTTTCTTTGCTTGTTCTTACATGATGTTTTTTGAGTCTCATATTCTGGAAGAGAATTCAGTCAAATTAGATAACAAATTTAAGTGTAGAATCACTCTCTATTTTCTGTTGGTATTACAAAATGATATTCTAACTGTCCTGTGAAGTTTTTTTCTTTAGAAACTCAGCCTTTCTGAGTTTGTAAAGAAGTTTCTTCAGAATTTCTCTGAAGAAATATATTCCCTCTCTGTTCTGTTAATGGTATTTGAGCAATCCTTCCTACTGACTGGAAAAGCAAATTTGCTTTCTCCTTTATGAGCTGTATTTATCCTTCATGAATATCCACAAAATTCAGCAGGGATTTGGTCAAGAAAGTTGAATCATTCCTCCCAGAGAAGAAATTTTTAAATCTGGGAGGGTGGTGCTGTTTGTACAAGATCTAAAAGCAGCTTTCAGAATTTGCTGGAGAGGCTTGTGTAGCTTTAAGTAAGGAGATTATGTAAAATGCTGACTAAAGCTGAGAGCTTGCAAAGGCTCTGCCTAGCAGAAAATTAATAAATAGCTTTTGAGTTCTCCCAGGGCAAGGACTTCTCACTATGACATATTTCAGTTTCCGTGTTTGGCCATTAGTCAACTCAACTTTCCTCATTTCATCTGTGTCAATCCTGTGTTCATCTCTCGCTAATACATTAATGATGGGCTTTGTTTTTTGGCTTGGATAATTTTTTCTGGGTATTCATTTTATTCTCAGAGCACTAGAGCAGAACATCCTTACCCTTATATCAATCCCACTTAATGAAAAATAAAAGAAAAGTATTTGAATTTGTATTTAGATGTTAATTTGAAAATTGTATGAAAGCAAACACTAATGATGGGTTGGGTTTTCTTAGGGATTTTTCTTGGGACTCTTTCACTGTTTGAAAAACTGATTTTATTTTTTATCTCAGTACAAGTAGATGAGAAAAATGAATTCAACTTGAATCGAAGTAAAAAGTTGGAGGATAAACTGAAGGATTCTTCCAAAGGGACATAAATAGCAGGGATCCCATTCTATTTCTTAGCTTTTCAAGATTATTTTGGACCTCAAGAAGTGTGATTTGAATAAACAACTGCATTCTACCATTGAGGATTTTTGTCCCATAACTTCACCGACATGTTTGAATAGGATCATTGAACAGGTGATGACCTGGGATATTTCAGTTTATACCTGCCTTGCATTGTGAGGATCATATTCACACATTTCATTACTATATTTTAGATATCTTGTTAATAAGACGTGGTACAAACTTCTGTTTTGTTGAATGGAGTGGCTTGAAAAACACACTGGCAATAAAAATCAAATTGGGCCCAATTTTGTCTCCAGTGAAGTTTGTAACCAGAGAAGTTCTCTTGAAGTGAATAGATATCATAAGCATTCTCAATTCATTATAGAATGCAGTATATTAGAGAAGCACTGATATAAGAACCACCTTTTGACCATACTTCTCAAATAGAAGCCTTGCTTGAGTGTACAGTCTCTTTCTTATTAACTTCCCTGACAAACATCAAAGAAACAAATGTTTCTATAAACTTCTGTTTGTAGAAAGTGTATGGGAAGTGTCTCTTATTAATTCAGAGCCACTGAATCAGTTGTCAAATTGAGCAGCTGTGAATTCTGATAATTGCCTAATTAATATAATGATATATTTTTCCTATCATAATCCATCTAATACATTTCTGCACTGGATTTAAATCCTGCAGCTGATTTGTTTTGATGCTGGTTCTGGATAGTGACTTTTAAAATTGAAATATGCCTAAGTGCATTAATAAAGCTGAGGAGGGAAAAGTAATTTTCCAATAACTCAATTATTCTCATTAAATGTATGGTAATAAAAGGTCTCAAGGATGTGGGGATTTATTATTTAACTGGTAGATTTCTAATTAACTACCAGAACTTGGTTAACTGGTATTTCTTCTTTCCATCCTGTTTCTACCTGGGTGGAGAATATACTGGAGTATGGAAATGGGAGGTGGCAGTCTTGGGAAATTAAGTATTCTTCCAGCTCCAAGGGTGGCCAAACTACATACTGCTGGCTTGGGATAATTAGCCTACTTTGTATAGTTATTCTGATATATTTTTCCTAAGCTTTGATTCCAGGCAGTTCTGTAGTCATGCAAATCACAAAGCAGAGCCTCAAATGTATCTCCCCAAAAGAGCTCAGAACAAATTAGTCTGCCAAGCATACATGTGTGGATAATCAATTAAACTAATATAATCTTGATTTAAAACAAAACAGATTATTAAACACGTACAGCATGTTATTGCTAAAATACAGGCTAAAGGAAAATAGTGCAGCTAAAAATACACTACTAATAGATAGCTGCTGTCATTTTGTAGAGTTCATTTGATATCAATTTCAATTTTATTTTCCAGTCTATGAGTAATAGAAAATTTCAGACTAAAAAGGAATTGAGAAACAAATAGTTGGCAGCAATTTAGAATTTCCTCTTCTTTTTTTTTTTTTGTTTTTTTCTCCTACACTGTCTGTAAACCTTTGAGCAGGACCAAATGTTATATAATAGATCCTCCTGTCTGAGGGGAAAAAATTACTAGTAATCTTTTAGTTCCTGTTCTATGCAGAGAATTGACAAATAAGCACGATTGTACACATTGAGCAGATTCTGTCGCTTGAAAATGTTTTCAATTCACCCTAGCAGCAATGTTATAGAATTTGTTTCATTTCTACCTAAGCAGTGTCTTTTTGAGAAGAGGCAGAGCTTTGGAATTTGGAATCTCATATGCCATTTGAGTCTTTCCCCTTGTCCACTGTTAATCAATCTTTGCTGACAGATTTGGTCACTTTTGCCATATATTCATTTGGAAAATATCTCCCTTAAATAGCAAACAGCAGAGGCAAGGATGATAGAGAGACTGACATGAAAAAAGGCATGTCTGGGGACAGAGACTCCAGTTTTGGATTGTTGTCTTTCAATTAACCCCTTGTGCTTCAGGTGTCTGGAATGTGAGCAAATGCGATGGACATTTAATAATAATTTGAACTTCTACTGCAATTTCTTTTTTTTTTTCCAGCTTGCATTAAATGCAGATGAAATAAAAGTGAAAGTAAACTTAGCTTGTACAACAATGCTAGAAAAGTTGAATATGGCATCTTTTAATCTAATGATTAAAGAGCCAGGAACATGGGCTAATACTTCAGTGATACTGAATTGCAAAAACATCAACTCATCTTAGGGGCTAGAGGCAATGAAAAAAAAACCATATACAACCCATTCCTACTGTTTCTGTGGAAATGAATGGAGTTGTTTCTATGACAAGAGGAAATGCTGATAAAAATTTCCTTTTTCAAAGAAGAATAAATCACTTCTTTCATGCAGGATTTTCCATGCTAAATTACTGTTCATGCCATATAGTACTCGACTTGATAACTAGGATACAAAAATGCTAAAATCGTTTTGTGTTGTTAAATGGATGGAAGCTCTTTAGCCGTAATGACAACACTGGTTTCAGCAACTGGTGCTTTAGTGAAATGAGAATATTTTGGAGTAAGCTAGTCTGCAGTCAAGGTTAGATCATACTATTTCCTTCTTTGTCACCAAAGAGCTGATAAGTGTGTTAGATTTGAATTACTTCAATAAAGCAGAGAAGCCCCTATTTAGTTTCTATAATCATAGCCTGCAATAGTGGTTCAGTCTTACTGAAGGTCTTCTGGAGAATATTCTCATAACCTTAACTAAAAAGCTGCATTTCACTGTCACGGTTTTCTTCCCCTGAAAAATAATTTGTAAGGAATGTTGAAGGCTGTGGTGCATTTTGGCCCCTCCTAAACTTATTTTATTGGTGTGAACTTTGCAACAATTATCTACCAACTTATAATTAAAAAAGAAATGTGCTTTTTCCGTACTTTTAACTCCCTGACTTGTTTAGTCAGAGTATATGATCACAGGAGAGGGAGTTTGTTGCTTATTTTTTTAATATATATTCCTAAAGGCTGTAGTTTAGTGATGTCCTGAACTTGGTATAGCTATAAATTATTTCTATTATTGTAATGCTGAAAATTTGAAAAAGAACAAAATTATATCTATAGTGAGGTTTTTGATGTTTTGTCCACTTCAGGAAACTTTCCTCCTCTTTTAAGGAGGAGGAAAAAAAGAAAAAAAGGCAGCTCTTTTAGTCATAACTCGTCCTTTTTATACATCTTGTGTGGCGGACAAGTAGGTTTTTTGTGGTTTTAAAACTTTTTTTTTGCTGTATTTGGTAACATGCTCAGTAGCATCATCCTCTGTGTGCTTTTTGATACATCTGGGTTAAGGTTGCCTAGTTTATTTTAGCTACATACTCTTAAAAGGAGCAGCAAAGGGAACCCTCTAGGGGTTTTTCAAACAATCTAAAAACCTGTGCTCAGTACAGCTCCTGAAATCCCATTCCTAATTTGACCATGGGTCAGAAAACTCTCAACCTTGGAAACTTGAGTGGTTTCTGTAATTGAAGTCAGTGCAGCCTGGAATTACAAGCCCCTTAATTCAGGTATTAAAATAACACCTTCTTATTTACATTAATAATAAAATAATGGATACATTTATTCTCTGATTTCTGAACTTCAGGAACTGATTTCACTCAGTTTTTGAGGATTCCTCTTTGTCCAGAGCTACCTTGCTAGGAATGTGTGTTGAATCTCTTTCTTACATGGAAATGAAAAACTATATTTCCTCTGTTGTTTTCAGATGCTGGTACTTTAAAGAGAATGCTGCCTACCATGCAGCATTACCTAAGCTAAATTTGACACTACAAAACTCTTTCTCCTTCTTTGTCAGGCAAAATATTGGAGAAAATTTAAAACTTTTCTTGAATGTGATTGAAGAATTAGTTATTAGTTATATTTTGGAACTCTGAGCAGAAGCATACAGAGAGCAATATAAATGAAGCTGTTCAGAGAATAATCTGTTCTCTGCAGGAACAAAGACATGCAGGGAATTGTCCAAGAAGAAGCTGCTGATTGAAGTGTTGGCTGATAATCACTTTTGTGTATGCTTAAATTATGCCACTAAAACCCCTTTCTGTTCAAAACCATCTGCAGGGATTGTATATTTGTAAACAAATACAGATTAAGATAATTTATTAATTCTTTGTCTGCCATCCACTCATTATTTCTACCAGAAGTATCCACTTCTAAGCTCCCAACCATGTTAACCCCTGAGCACTGAGACAACATTTTAATTGGCTTACAAGTATGATTTGGCTTTTATCGTTATATAAAATGTGAATGTTTTGAAATCTCATTCATGCTAGGAGATACAGTACCCACATGCTTTCAGGATTAAGTACGGTGTGTTAACTTCACTGAATGCAGATGTGCAGGGAGTCCTGTAAATTAGGCACGCTCTTTGTTCCAGCCAGCGTGGACAAAAGCTTCCACAGGGAGAGGACAAGAAGCTGGTGTGAAAAGTTATTCAGGTTATCTGTGCCAGCTCTTTGCAGCAGAGAACATGCTTAGTACTCCCAAGTGAGCAGCCAGGCTGCAGAATTGCAGAGGCACTCAGTACTCTGGGCTCAGCAATTAGCACAGGAAAGCAAAGCTCTATTTTATGTGGAAATAGAGATGAAAGGTTGCTTAATTGAACTTCTCCTAAGTGCCAAACATGGAGCAGCACAGAGAGGCATGCTGTCAATACATGTTTAACACTATCAGAGACAGAAAGTAGAGAACAGCCTTGCTACCAATTACCTGTTAAGCTGGAGCGCTGCATCTACCAAATCTGTCTAGGTCTCTAGGAATTAGAGCACCACACCTGAGTGGTTTTATTAGATCTATGTCTAGGGTTGAAAAGATAAGATGCTTTACATATGAAATAGAAAAAAAATGGCTGCAGGAAAAAAAAATAGTAAGGTTTTTCTCTTTGTCCTTTTCTTTCTTTAACGGAATCACTTTTCTCTACTTTCTTTTCCTTTGAGTCTAGGCTCATTACACAGCTTTTATTTCCTAATCCTCAATGTTATCAGAAACTTTTTTGGTAGATATATTTAAATATATGCTTGTATGTCTAACAGATTTATGTAATAAAGCCTGACCTAATCTAAAGCCATAAATGTCCCACTACTATTTTTCATAAGAAAAAAAATCTTTCAGTATATCATTATCTATATATATATATAATTATATATATATTTATACACATATATTATAATGTATATATTTTATATACATTATATATATTTGTACACATATATTATTATATGTATACATATATAATATATATATATACACACACACACATATATATACATATATATAAAATATATATATTTATACCCATATATTATCTATATGCGTACAAATAATCTGGATAATGTCGATAGTCAGGAAGTGTATATATATTAAAATAAAGGTATATATTGCTGCATGACCCCTTACAGGCTCCCTATTACCTGTAAGCTCAAATCCATTTCCCACCTCAGAGCATGAGACTCTGCATTGGAGAGGTGAAGACAGTTTTGAAAATGACCCACTGGAGGTGGGGAAGCCCCTCCAAGAGCCTCCAGTGCAGAAGCTTTTTTGTTCCAGTTCACAGAGATTGAACAGAAAATGATAAAATTGACAGAAATGGCATCTCCCAAGGTCTGTTGGGATGAAAAGTGCTGAGATGAGACAGAGTTGGATGGGAAAGCTCTGACTTTGCTGGTGCATCCCCATCCTAAGGTAGCAGAACTTGGTAATGAAGAGCCTGTGGCTTATTGAACTGTGAATCCATCTGTAGTGAAGTGACACAAGAGAGTTGATGTCACTTGCCTGCAAGCTTTGAGCAGCAGGAATTCTGTTTCTTTCCTTTCTGGGATCTCTGAAAAATGAAAATTCAATTCATTACAAGCTGCTGGTTCCAATACAAATAGGAGATTCAGAGCAAGTTGCAGTAATAACTCTAGAAAAATAATCAGAAACTTGTGATTATATGCACATGAAATTAGGTCTTTTTTTGTTATTCTTTTTCTACAAATCAAAAGGCCTCTCTGAAAAATACTTTGTTTTATGTTAAGATTACATTGTAATTTTATGTTCTCATTTTGACATTTCATTTCATGCTTCCTATTTTTTAATATTTAAAAGTCTTTGTGATTTCTTGCCCATTCTTTCCTTAGTATGTACTATAGTCCACAAATTCATACAACCAATTGAAACCTCTCTGTATGACTGAAGATATATTTACTGGAAGTTGCAATGCTAATGTATCCTAAGCAAGAAAAAGAACAAGTCATACCCTTCAGATCCCTAGCTCTGTACTTGATTACTTAGGTTGTTATTGGTACTTAGGGAAAAAAAAAAATCTATGGCATTAAAAAAGTTTGCCCAGGATACGAGCAAACAGTTGCAGCGAGTTCTACAAAGTAGATTTTGGTACTGCCAATATTTTTCAATCTCTCATCTCTTAAATCCTGCTGCTTATTTTTAAGATAAAAATAGATTGGGTTTTTTTTTCTCCCCATGAAGCAGATATGACTGTTGGCAATGTGCAGCAGTGACACAGGACACTGAGTGTGCAGAGGCTGTGGATCCGCTTCTCCCATGTGGGGAATCAATCAGGTGTTAGATACTCTGTGATATCATTTGTATTTTACCTGGGGAGCACAATGACACATGCATAATCTCAATAAAATATCACGTCTGGAACTCAGGCACTGCACCACCTATCTTGGTGCCAGTGGGCAAAGAGCAAAGTGCTGCATGTATCACCAATTCCTTCATTGCAGGGGTCACCTTCACAGGTAATACCCGTGTTTTGCATGTAGGAATGGCAAATCAGTGCATCTGCAATGACTGCTGACATCCTCAGGCCTCTGTCTGGGGTTTTTACCAGAGGATTTGCAATCTTCCAGTTGCAGTGCCTCTGCAAATTAAATAAACTCTGTGTTTTGTCATCCATCTTGTTTGGGAGCCATAATCATAATTTTCTTCTTCTCTGATAGATAAATACTCTGATTTTAAGTGCTTGCATTCATTTTTCAATGTGCACATATTGTTCACATCAGTATCCTCACCAGATATACCTGTTGAAACTCATAGAGTAAACTTTTCTGGAAAAGAAATGTATCCTTTCCCAAATTAACCACTATATTTTGAAGGTGCAGGTGGTTCAAGGGGATTACATAACACAATGTTCGTGCTCTCTCCTGTCTGTATTATCAGTGTGGGAATACTGTCTCCATCCTCTCCTGCTTGCCTTCAAGTGTATTTCTCAAGACCTCTTTTAATACACCAGATAGTCTGTGAAATACCTTCTGAAAGCTGGTGGAAAGATCCCCAATGGAATGAGTAGATGTTAGTTTTATCAGACATCCACTTGACTTTCAAGAGAGAAAATAGCAATGGTGTGGTTGTGGCTGAGAAACTGCTGCCAGACCAAGCTATTTCAGCTTGGGACTGAGTTTTACTCTATGGGCTGTATGAGTAAGAGGGCAAGTCTGCAGTGCTGTCACCAAACACCATTTCCTTTTACATTGTAACTTATCCCAAAAAGTACAACAGATACTGCATAACATATATTTGTTGTTATATTTGAAGTTCCGTGGTAGGGGTATTGAGGGTGTGAAAGGTACCTCCTGATCAGCTCAGCTGGTTAGAGCATGGTGCTATTAACACCACAGCTGTGGGGTAGACACCTGTATGGGCCACTCACTTTAGACTTGGACTTAATGATCCTTATGGGTCCCTTCAAATTCAGAATATTCTGGGATCTCTCCCTTTTTTCTTTGTACAATCTCAGTTTCTCCCAAATCATGTACAAGGACTAGGTACAACTGCACTTACTTTTCAGCACCTTTTGTAATTAGGACTTTTACTTATCATTGTAAAGATCCCCAGGCAGAGAATGACTTCAGCACTGTGCTTTGGTTGATTGGGGTGAAGGGAAGTGAGAGGGAGCTGTGTGAAGAAACAGACTCCCATTCCAGTTTAACTTTAATTACAGATAATGTCAAACAGCCAGTGGTTTTGTATTAGGCTTGATTTACTTGGTTTGTTCATTATCAATGAAGTGTTTCTTCTGGGCCTGGGAGGAGATGCAAAGGGGATTGAAGTAATTTCCTGCATAAAAACTTTTCTCTTAAACTACTTTTTTTTTTTTTTTTCCCCATTATGTGTAGCAGGCACTGGTTTGACATCAAATATATTCCACTACCTATGTGTGGTTTCTATATACAGACTACTCCAGTGGGCCCTATTTGTGCATAATGTCATCACAAATTATTTCAATTGAGTGTGGCTCCAGTCTCAGCCTGTGCCAAATGTGTGTAGGTAAACTTCCAAAGATAATATTAGATAGATTTTATACCAGCCATGATTTTATGTCAGTGTCGGTCACTGAAATCTGTGTTGAAGTGAAGGATAAATTTCACTATTTATTTTGGAAAAAGGTTACTAAATAAAATGTATTCTGAAATTACTGTGTAGTTTTCTCTGCTGTCTCAGTGCTATGGACTGGCTGTTATCTTCTTAAGAAACTGTTCTGTGCTCTTGCCTGTGAAGCTCTGGCTGAGGAAGTGTTCTTATGGAGAAAACTGGGTTGACTTCTTTATTGCCTTGTTTCTTTATCATAGTGATGCCTAGAGAATTATTTTTTATTATCAATAGTTGTGGGTTTAAACATTAAATTATAGGGATTTTGCTGAGACTTGAGAGGCTGGTAAATACCCAAGGTAGTAATAAGAGACGTGAGGTTGTGGGGGTGCACTTTTGTCAGGACAGGCAGTGAATGCCTGTATAGACCCTTAGAAAGAAACTAACTGATTGTGTTGTAGTTTGTTGTGGTGTTTTTGTTCCTTAAGGGAGAAAACACTCAAGTGGATGCTTTCCTTCAAGCTGTTATATTAATATGAAGACATTGTTTCATAAATGTTGAAAATTTGAAAGGTCCCCTCTATCACCAGCTAATGGGAAAGACTGAAACCAGCAAATATCTCTTCCTTCCCAGTTATTCTTCTCTGCTGAAGCTGGCCCCTGAGCTTCTAGAATAAAGCAGCACATGCACTCAAAATATAAAGTACTATTGCTGTGCCTCATATCTGTGAGGATAAAGTGGAAATGAGGCTTTTTGTAGGTTGGAGTTTTTTAATTGCTTCATTGTGTTCATTATAGAGACTGACCAATGTTTGCTTCAAAGCTGTGTCTTTATTCTGTGATTGTACTGTTTGTTTAGCTGAATGTCTGCTCTACACCAGGAAGCTCACAAAATTAATTTACTTTTCCTATTATGACCTACTGTGCAAGGTTGTGCAGTATTGTCAAGTGGCTTGTGTACCATTTTTATTCATCCAGGCTCATCCCTTACACTGTATAAAATCAAAAGTTTGCACTGTGGTAGACCACAGTCTATATGCCAGTTTTTAAATGGTACCTCACTGGAAAAAAAACCCAAAAACTTAAGATGTAGTGATACAATGCAAAACATACTGTTGGCCTGATTGACAAGGAGGTGAACAATTAGAGAGCTGGAATGAGACCAAGCACTTCCTGTGTGTTCTGCATAAAACATAAGGCAGAGAGGTCCAGCACAAACCTTTGACACCACATATGGGTTTCCATCCTAGGAACTCACCTGGAAATGTTCTTCCCATTTGAACATCCACGAGTACCACACTTCCCTTGCTCAGGAGTGAAGGTGAATTCAACCTGAAGAGTCCTGTGAGCTGACAGATGATGTTAGAGGGCAGGCTAATTGTGTATAAGAGAAGAATGTGAAGATGCCATCTGTTAACAATGAGTTTCTCCTTATTTCTCCTTTTTATGTTTGGAACCATTTGCAAGTAGTGAAAGCATGTTAACATTATCAACACATGCTACTCCAAGTGTCTGTTTAGTGCCATTCTGCGCTCTTCCCACATGGAATAGCCCTGGTTAGCTCTCACATCATGTCCAGATGTGTTTGCCCTCTTGTGTGAGAACTGGAAATAGCCCATGGGTCTGCTACTGTGGCTCTGGCCTCTGTGGCCTTGATGATTGTAAATGCAATTCAGGAGGCTGCACAACTGTAACAAACCCTGTTGGCCCAATGTGTGTCTCTAGGAAAAGCCATTACTTTCTGTTGGTTTATTATCAGTCAATACATGCTGCTAGTGGAAAAAAAGATGGTATTTCAAGTAGCTAAAAAGCAGGTGTGTTCCCTTAAAGACTACCTTGGCATTAAATTTGAAATACCCCTATCTAATCATAAGTGTGTATTTTGTGGCAGAAGCTTCTTTCTTTCTGCTGAGAGCAGTGGGAATCTGGGATAGGATGCTCCCAGGTCACTGTTCGAGGACCTGTCTTACAGCTCAGGTAGATGCACAACACAGTTCTCACAAATGATAAAGCTCCAACCTCCCTAAGAGCTCTTCTTCCCTATAGCAATTGCCATGGATATCAAATAGCTGGTCTGCAATAAACTCTGCTTCTGAATGTCAAGCTGTTTAAAATCTATATAATCATCTGGGAGATAAAAAACTTTCTTTCATAAGTGCTGATTGTGACATGTTAATTTTGAAAGTAATAATAACCACAGGGTGAGTGTGTAAATTATCACTTTGCAGAGCAGTTTTTGCATTAAGACAATTGCTCAAAGCCAAAATAGCAGATGAATTAGCAGATATGTAGGCCCTCAGTTAAATGCTGCATGGCTCTATTTTTCATTTAAGGAAATATGTTTCTAGTCCTTGTAGCTCCAGAGAATATTCAGCTTTGTATTGTTTGGGTCCTTTTTTTTAAATCTTACTAATAAAGGAGTTTGGGTTGTTTAACACATTCTCGGGAGCCTGTGCTCCAAACTTTGCCCTCCAGTTGGGATTACAGTATCAGTAATTGCTGCCTCATGTTAACATTTATTTAAAGCTGCTGATTTAACATTTAAAAATTCTGAGGTTAATGGATCTGTATTCTCAGATCCATTAACCTCAATAAAAACAAATGGGACCTTTAGTGAACTAAAATAAGTGCAGATCAAGGATACACTTTCACTAATACTTACTGATAGCATTTAGATTGTACTGTTAAAATGTCAGGTCATAAAAAGGGCTAGTAATGTACTAATAGTCAAGGTGAATTTCAGTGTTTTAGTCTCTTACATGACCCAAGATAGGATAGTTTAAGATTAAGCAAGTTCAGTGTTCTAATTGCAGGATATTCTGGGTGGTTTGCTCCATAAATGGAATATTATTGGGGCTGAGCCGGGTTTGCATGAGAATGAATTTGGTTTAACTGCGTATTCATTTAATGAGCATATTTGTCTAATTATTATAGTGTAGTTAAATTACAAACATTTATCTTATTATATGTAAAAATTAACTCCTAGCTTGCAGCACAGAAAAAAACCTCTAGTATTTAGGAAATGAATAAATAAAAATCCAGTGTATTTTTGTAGAGGTTCTTTCATTTAGTCCTCATATTTAATCTAAAATTGTAATAAAAAAAATATGGTGATCTAGAAAAATGGTTTAGAAAGCAAGATCTCTTCCCCAGTTCATCTTCTGCATCATAATACAGCAAATTGCCTTTTACAGTAGGTGTACAGAGAAATATGAAGTGTAAATCCTGACTGGAATTCAGTGACACAGACATATTTGCTTTTGTGGGAATGAGTTGATTCTGCAGTAAACATGCGATTACATCTCTGTTCATCTTTAGGTCTTGTTTATCAAAATTATGTTTTCTTTCAAGGTCTTAAATATGTATTAGATACACTAATACACAGTTCAGGACACTGTAAATTGTTCAGTGCTAACTCCACACTTGTACTTGAAGAGCGAGAGCATAAAATACAGATAAATGTTTGTTTGTGCTGTGCTATCCTGTCTATAGTGAAAGACTGCTTATACCTGCTAATAATAATAATATATACTACAAAGATATTGTTATTTTAATCACGCAAAAAGGGCAGATGGGAAATCACCCACCAGAGAACTTTGAAGAACCTTATATAGGGAGTTTAGGGTTTTGTTATACTGAACCCAGAGTAGATGGCTCAATATAAAGGCAGTTTAGTTATATGAGCATACAAAATTTCAGTGGATAGTTATTAAAAACTGTAATATTTTCTCCATGGCAAACAGAGGAAGAATGTGCAAGGGCTCTTAAGTCTTTAGAAGCCAAAGTCCCATTGAAAGTCCACATTCCCAACATTCTTCAAAAGAGTTTTTCTGGCTTCATCTGCTGTCTCAAATAAGTGTGATATATTCTTGCATGGTACACCATAAACAAGAGTGGGTCTGAATATTTTCTTCAGAAAATCAACTTAAAAATGGGAAGAACATTTAAGAGGGCAGTTTGAGTCCAGTTCCAAGAATATGCTACTTTTACTTCAGGTTTCTGCTAATATTATTAAAGTCTTCACAGTATTACACAGGCAGAACTGTAATCTAAACTGGGATTCTCCTAGAGCTTGTTACAGTTTGTAGTAAAGCACTATTTATGTTTGTGCTTTCTCATATGAATATTAATTATCCTGTATAAATCACAACAAACAGGTATTTATTAAAATGTAGTAAGAAATAAAACTAAAAAAAAAAATTATCTCAGTCACAAGTCCAGGGATATCAAAGAGTAGCAGCTTTATAAGGTGTAAGTGTAGAACAAATTAGACTATGGTTGTCCAACAAAAGAGGTGGATAGCTTAGATCTACTGCCATAATATGTGTTTTGATAAATAGAGCTCACCACTGTTTAAGAAAAACAGAGAAAAGCCATTTTCATAGTACTTGTCTATTTAGCAAAATAGCAAATGTCAGTTTGCTGCTGCTGTGATTTTGTTTCAACTCCGCTACACATCAAGTAGATTGGATTCTCATGTTGGAAACCAGGATGCATTCCTCTGTGAATTGGGATGAATTAGGAACACTCTAATGCCCTGTTGTCCTGTTATATTTTTGCCTTTCTAACAATAGTCTTGTGAGAATTTACTATTACATCTAGGACAACACTTTAAACAAAATTTAATGGAGTTTTCCATCTGCTAAATGTTATTAGCAGTAATATCAAGGGGGTTTTAGCAGTGGAAGTATTTTTGTTGTCTCTGAAAATTAGATTAAAGCATTCTCCAGTCTGGTCCATATGAATGAACTTTAAAATTATTTTTTTTTCTTTAATCAATAATAGGTGGCATTAAAATCTTCCACAGCACTCTCAAATATTTTTGAAATGGTGGAATACTATTACTATTACTATTAGTGTATTCCTGTATTTCTGTTTAGCTGGATCTTGCAGGTTCTTTTAAAAATCACATTCCAAATTATTAACTGAGGAGTTATCAGTGGTTTCTAAATTGACTGTTGGAGCTATATTATCTCTAAGAATATTTGAAACATCTGCTAAGTCTTCACTAGCTTGGAATAGAGTCTTGTGAGTACCTACTTTGCATTGAAATATAAGTCTTCTTATTTAAATATGAGTCTTCATTTAATGGTGGTTTACAAAAAAATCATTTTGAAAAGATAGTTGCAGAATGCCCATGCTGTGGAATTTTAGCCAGAATGGTGAATTGTTTGAAGAGAAGGAATGCTTTCTGGCAGGTGGCTGCAGTGTTTTCTCCTCAGATCTGTGTCTAGGCTGCAGCCACGTTGATGCTATTTCATTTCCCAGAGTCTTTGCTGTGACCTACATCTGCTAATGACACACAGCAGCAGGGCAGTGTACTTACCCTCCTCCTTTGGTACTCTTTTATTAATGAACTGTGCTGATGAGAAGATCTGTTATTGATTATTGTGTATTGGCCCCAGTTCAGCTGAGTGCTTCAGCACTTCCCTGACTTTGAGTGGAAAAGTGTATTGAGTACCATTAGAGTATTGACACAGTCAGACTGAGGCTGAGAATCATAGTGATCTGGGGGTTTTTTAAATAAATTTTAGAGTGAAAGAAGACCAACATTAGACTCTCATCTTAAAAAATGTGTGAGTCATTAATTTGGTGATCTCTCTAGGTTTCCCTTTATTACATGTATATAATCTATTTTAAGAAGGAATGAAGGAATTTACTTCAGATGCTGCATTTACATTTAGTGTTATGTGTCAATGATTAAAAAAATGGCTATGATTTGAAGGGACCACTGATGCAATCTAGTCAAAATTCCCTGCTCAAGCACATCTGCATTTATTTAATGTCAAAAATAATGATAAGACTGGGATATATATATATATATCAAATTTTAAGTTAAAAAGAAAAAAACATCTGCTGAAATCTCTCATTATTCCTATTAGCCTATAGCTAAGCGTAATATAGAAGGAATAACCAAATTTTCTTCCATGTGTCTGAATAAGTGAAACTTTAAAGTCTAATTCCACAAAATGTAAATAATTATTATTAATATAGGCTGGTAAGTAATTTATCTTTCATGAAACATATGGATATTTGAAATAAGTGTATTGGCCCTGTATAATTCTTTAAGATATCTAGCACTTTGTGCTTTTTTTCATTCAAAACAAGGGTCTCCGTGCTCGTGTCTGACTGATAGTCCACTGCAAGGTGGGAGCTCTGAGATGTAAATGTGCAGCTTTACTAGGCAGGGAGTTCTGGCTCCTGTTATTTGGAGATTTGCTTCTTTTGGCATTTCCTTGTTGGGTTTAATTCTCTTGCAGGGTTTGAGGGGATTTCTATTCTGAGGACCCAGCTCTAACCAACACCTTTCCAGCTATTTCACTGTATGGGAGCCTGGGTTTGCAATCACTGAGGCTTGATTTAGGACACATGTATTTATTGTCTTTATTTACCTGTTGTTTTTGGATTATAATGACTGTAATTGAAGCACCTAATTCCAAAGGAGGTTATTAAGTGAATAAATTAATCAGACTGCATTTTATGGTAATATAATTAAGACGATATTTCCCTAGTAAAGTATACAACTTTATAAATAGTTCAAGATATCTGACTGTTTACATTTATATTTATGAATATATTAACATTCAGGAAAAGTGTTGCAACAGAATTCTAAAGTACTCTATTTTAAATCTTTTTTTTTTTAAAGTTGTGTAGTATAGCAATAACACACTGTTTTACATACATACTTTCATTTGTCTCCCACAACACATGAATGCACTGTAAACAGTTGCAGCAAAGTGAAAGCATGTTCTTTAAAAAAGCCTCTTTTGATATTATATCTGCTGGGGTTTGTATTTCACAACTCACTGAACAGCCTGGGCTTCACTATCTTATGTAAAGAGAATAGCAGATTATAAGCTTACTTATTACCATTTCAGTTTTTATGATCTCACAAACAAGCTCAGCAGCCTTCCATCCTACCCTCCACAAGTTGGGGTAACTAAACAAAATTAAGCTTGTAATTCATCCCATTGTAGTTAAAATATTTTAGAAGAACTGTATTAGCCTGCTCTCTGCCTTAAAACATAAGCAGAACAGAAGATTGGGTGGAATGTCAATGACATCCTAATAATGAAAAAACCAACAAGAAAAACTGAAATTCGTGACTAGTTCCTCTCTCCTATAATAAGAGCAATTCATTGTAAAATAAAATTGAATGCTGACATGTTGAGAACAATTAAGCAATAAAAGCAGTTGGTTATGGTAGTCATTATATGAGAAGCCTTTTCAGATATGACTGGGTCAGTGTGTGCTGCCATAGAGGAGCACACTGATCTGTCTTGGTTAAAATGCAGAATTGTCCTCATTTTAATCTGACCAGAGGATCTGTCACTTCAGCTGCAGCTAAGTCAGGATGGCTTCTCTAAAGCCACCAGACGAATTTGCTGTAAACACTGCAACTAAGCATGTTCAGCCACTGACAGTTTTCCTCTAGTATCTCTGATAGGCTAAATTTTAAATCAAAGCTAATTCTTTTCAAATACTTTTATTTTTCCATTTCAGCTGCTTTTTGTAATATTATGTAGAGTGTTGTTTTTATAATAATCAAATAGTATAATAGCTAAAATACCTTATAGTGTAAAACATTTACAGACAAGTTTGGAATTCAGATTTCTCTTTCTCTCCTTTAAAGATTTTCAGTAATTCCACCAGTAGAAAAAAAAGATCTTAAACTTGACCTAAAAACTCAAAAAATAAAAAAACTGGGACAACACCAAGCAATAAACCCTGGGACATTTCCAACATTTCCATGCTGCTGAGCATTGTACATAGAACAGGTACTTTTCCCCCCCTAATCCACATGTCTTGTGTGCTGCATCCTTCACATATTTTCAGTCCTTTCAGAGCAGCTGATGTGGAGTGAACATTCAATCCATTTTGCTATTACCTTTATGAAAGCTACAGTGCACCTTGAGAAGAGCATGTCTGACCCAATTTGATCTTTCATTTCTAACACCATTGCTTGCTGACTTTCTAAAGGATACTCAAGAAAGGCTTATTAGCAGATGTTATCACTGCAATCACCTTTTCTGAAATAAGGAATGACAGGACCATCTGTTCATTTGTTGCTTGATAACCTAAGCTTCCATGTTGTCCTGGAAATCCTGCTGATAGATCTATCTCCATGTGGTCACATAGCATTGATCTGTTTGGAGTGGATTTTTGTGAAGCAGAACAGAAAAAAAAAAAAAAAACGGGGGAAATGCTATTTTAAAGAGCAAATAGCAAAGGCTCCTGTAGGACTTGGGTAGAATTTTCAGTGGAACTTAAGTGAAATAGTGCCACAAATCCCACTGGCCTGAAATGAGGGACAATGAAGCAGTGAACTGTACTTGATGCTTATGGAAATTATATCTCATATTGGTTTCTATAGCTGAAGGATGTGTGCACTGCTGATTAGTGAAGAACTTAAGTGCTACTGATAAGTGTAGAGAAAAACAAGCAGTGAGGTTTAGAAATTCTCTGAAAATACAAAACAAATGACGAAAACTCTTTAGGGAAGTAATTGACCTTTTTAAATTATATGCTCTAGAGTAGAAAGATTTAAAAGTACTAATTTGCAGTGAGCCAGGTGTGACAGCTTAAGTGATAACATCTTACTGATATGGTGTGTGAAGTCTAAGCGGTCTATAATGTTTAATAATGAATATATAATTGAGATCTTAATAATCCACAACGTCTAAGAAAAAAAAGAGTGACGTTTGAAATCAGTGCAATGGCCTTTGTAGTTATCTAAATCTTCAGTGACTCTCATAGTCATTGATTATAGTTGTATGCAATTTTGATCAAAATTAATTTAGAATAGTTATATATAATTTTGATTTTAAAAAGTGGAAAATTACATCTACTTGATATGATTGACATGTTTATGTTAACTTTTCCCATAGAGTACAAAGTGTGGTATAAAAGCATCTCATGAGTAGAGTTGCTTTGCTGGATGTTTATTGCCAGGGAGAATTTGTGTTGCCAATGAGGGAGTTGTGTGGAATTTTCCCTTTTTGCTGAACCAAGGAGCTCTGGGTTAATCCATCAAAGACAACAAATGCTACCCGGACCCACAGAGCATCAGCTGTTTCTTGAAGAAAGTGGGAAGGGAAGTAAGGAAGAACTGGAATTTGGGGGTAAATTCCAGATAGAATATGTATTAGAGTTAAGAGTATAGCAGTTCAGTTGGAATCAGAGAAAAAATATCCTGTGGGATATAATATTGATACAAGTAGATAAATTGCAGGTTTTCTTTCATCTGATCACTTATGCATTTTTAAACATGGTGTTGGGGAACATATTAATATATGTACAAGCCCTCAACACATTTTCCAAGCTATTCAAAAAGTAGCAAAATTCCATCCAAGTGGAGCTACACCAGCTGAGTTAGCAATGCATGAATCCCCGTGGGAGGGCAGTGCCCCAGGGTTTGCATTTTAAGTAAGAAAAGTGTCTGGAAGAGTGGGGAGAGTGTCTGAACCCTAATAGTCCATGAAAGATATTTCACAAAAGCAACTACACACTACTGCTCTTTGGGCATTCCAGCTCATTTTGGATTCCTTCATTAAATGATGACTCAGTGTGAGAAGGTTGTTCAGAACCCAGCCTGTAACAGGGGAAAAAGTCTCTCTTAAGGTCTTTTTTTGATTCCACTTTGTGCTCCAGAGAGGCACTTGAAATGATTGTGAATGCAAGAAGCTGAAGTTATGTAGAAATGGAGGTGTTGGGGATCTAGCCATGTGAATAGTGAAAACACAGAATGTGTTAAAAGCTAAGAGACCTTTGTTTCAATTAATTATTTTACGGTTAATTTTTGTAACACTTGGCCGAAGAGGTGCCTGCTTATGACTAATTAGTAGGATTAACTCTTGTTTAAAATGGTTGCCTGAAAATACACAACTGTATGCATAGAGACTTGTAACAAAGTTCCTTGAAAAAAATTCCACTCAGTTCATCTAGGATTCCTCTTAATACTCCTGACAGGGCAGAGGGAGAGGAAGGAAATATCTTTGTCCAACAGGACTTTCTCTTTCCTATTTTCTGTTTCCTGGGCTTTAAAATTGCACTATAAATCCTGCATTTGTTGCTTTGCTGTAAGCTTTTTAAATGATCAGCCAATAAATATGAATGGCAGTATTCAAGTTCACTTACCGCATGATATGCAGAGCAAGTGAGTCTCCTCCTTTCACAGGGTCCTGGGGGAAGGCAAAAGTGTCATCATGAAATAAACTATTGTGAATCAGGTTGTGTAAATATGCTACCTGCTCTCTTTCTCCAAACAATGAATCTCTAAAAATAAATACACTAAATTGTTTTCATTACAGCTATTATTGCTGTAAAACTATCCAGTCTGTTGGGTTTTATTTGTAGATTTTTAGTTAACGCATTTGAGGATGTTCTCTGCCCTTTTTAAAAATCAAGATTGGCAAAGTTAATCTCTATTTCCAGTTTTTCAGACCAGGGTACACTTTGTGGGGTTTTTAGTTTGATTGGGTTTGTTTTTTTCCCTAAACATATTTTTGAAGGAAGTCTTTCAAAAAATTGGGTACGTTTTCCAGGTTAGACATTTAGTGTGTACTTCATGTGTGTCATAACTAGTGTTTTGTAGCTATAAAAGTGATGAAGGCAAGGAAAAATTTCTGTGGAAGTTCCTTATTGTGTATGAACTATCATGGCTTGTTTTCAATCTTTATACATTTCCAGTTATTGTTGGCTAAGACTGAGGAAATGAACTTTAGGAGAAGCGCTGCCATTCTGTGAGGAATGTTGTATCCACTCTGCATTACTCCCAGGAAAACAAGATTTCTTATTTGTTACACTCTTATGTCCTACTTGGAATCTACTTTTCTGAGTATGTCTTGTGCTCTTACTGCCATGGTAAGAGTTGGGGGTCTTGGGGTTTTAGTTCAGTCTGTACTTGATTGTTCAGTCTGTGTATCCTTGAGCTTCTTGTACCTGTTTAAATTCTGTGGCAATGCCAGCTAAAAGCACAAGCAAATTATTTATTTGATGTCCTCTTTTAGAATGGAGGAGCGATACCTCCAAGAAACAACAGTTCACATGTACAACATCTCCTTCTCTGTAAACTTCTGACTCTTGACTCATAGCTAGAGCGAGATTTACTACAGTGGATCAGGTAGGGAAATCAAAAGTAGTATTTGTAGGAAAGGATAAACTTTCATGGTTTCTATTTCAGAAAAACAACAACTTTTGAAATATGCAAGAATATCCCTTTTGAATATTTGTAATTAAAATGCTTCTCTATTCTGGTTGAAACAATTTTGTATTAAATTAAGATAACCTGTAGTACTACAGATAATGAATTTTGAAACAAAAATTAAGTTTTCTGTCTCACTCAGATGATTTAATTTTTTTTTTTTTTTTACTTTTCTTATTTTTTCTCTGAATGCAAGATGAAGAAGACTTTGATACGTCAGAAATGTTAAGACATAGAAAAAGTATTACTTTTTAACCTTTATGCAGCAACATTATTAATAAACATCATATTTCCAATGCTGAACATAAGATATAATGTGGCTGAAAATGCTGTGGTGAGCAACATCAAAGAAAACTTGGTTACATAGCAATTACTTTCAGTTAAAATGATCTCTGCATATCTACTTTTCAGTTAATATGCTGTTATGCAAAGTATCAGCATGTAAATGATTTCTCTAAACTGACCTGGAATTTCCAGTAAGATGCAAAGAACATTGGGATAACTCCCTTGATTGATCCTCATGTTAAGGGTGGAGGATTCCTGCAGTCAGCAGGACAAAACTATATCAGCCATGTATGTACAGCCTCCAGAGCCTTGCCTACCTGGCCTTCAATGCAGAACTAGGAATAAGGAATAAGGGCAAAGCCTGTTTAGAGGAAGATGTCCAGGTGTCACCAAAATGGTGGCTTGGGATTGAGCTGTATCCGCCTGTGTCCTGTCCCACAGGTGGCTGTAGATGCCAGGCCAGGGTTGGGTCTCTACATAAATTTCTTTTTCAAGGTTTACATCAAAATGGTGGAGATGATAGAGTGAGAGGAAGTGCGTGACGTATTTATGTTCTGCTCTGCTGCTTATTTGTCTGCGAATGTAAGAAAAGTGCAATGTTCTCCATGGAATTCAGTTTTCATGGTCTCACCAGAGCCATGTCTGCGTGTGTCCATGGGTGCTGCGCATTCCTGCTGGGGCAGGGGGTACACACAGGCCATGGCAGGCAGCCCCATCCCCATGGTCACCACAGACCAGGGGTGTGCTCCTCACCCACTGGAGCTGCAATGCAGGAATTGTCAGTGCACAGTCTTAGCATGAATTCAAACCTTTTGCTTTGGCTGTGAGACATGTGAATGTGGTTTCATGTAGTCCAAGCATATGTTCAAAATATATTCTTGCATCATTTCTGTGAGTGCCCAGACAGCTTTTTGGTTTGTGCCCCTGGGTTTCTCTACTATTGGTTAAGTGCCATAAACCTTCCACGGGCAAAAAGGGATATAATTCATATCAACAAGAGGGGGATGATGTTGAACAGTAATAAACTCAGCAGTACTAGATTCGGTTTGTTTCCTGACAAAGTGACCTGCCATGCTTTATATTAGAGGACAATGCTTCTCTCTTTTGACAGACTGGTAGGTGAATGCCTTTCATTCAAAACCTGGCATATTTTTCTTTCTACACATGGACTGTACACATGCTGCACATTTTTTTACTGTCATTGTTCTGCTCACCGTTGCTTATTTTTTGTGCAGGTTGTTTCCCATATTGTTGTTTGTCAACCCAGTTCTGGGTTTGATTTTCCTGATTTATCTGGTTTCATTTTGTTTCTTTCTGTATTTGGAGAAGAACTCCTGTAACAGAATGGGGTACCTACCTAGCAGTGCTATAGATTTTAATTGTCATTTTATTTGTAAAATAGCTTTCTTGCTTCTAGTTATGTGAGGGCTGATATTGTAAAAAATATTTTAAAATATTGTAAACAATAATTGCTGTTGTTGCTGGGAGTATTTTATTCACCAAAATGTTTTGAGGCAAATCTGCCCTTACTCATACAGGAATCTTATTAGGTGACTCAGGTGTGTACCCACAGCTTTGTCCATCTGAGCTCTTGGATTCCTTTACAGTCTGAAAAATAAGGCAGTGATCATCTTACTGAGTTCAGGAAAAAGAATTTACCTTTGAATAGTTTCAATGCCTGACTGAAAGCAGACAAAACCCCTATCTTCTGCAATATCTGTAACCACAGACTAAAGCACAGGGCAGCTTTGTCTTTAGGTTTTGAAACGAGCAATGTCCTTAATTCATTATCTCATAAGGGAATTTGTTCAGTAGGAAATCATACTGAATACTTTTGGCTGTTATATGCCCATCGTTTTCAAAAGTGCAAATTAACTCACAAATCGTTTTTAAGTCTGTAAATTGTGCTGTTAATTGACTGCATATCAAATAAGCAGTTAATGCCATTTTTTTTCAGCAAACTGAATGACTCTATCTACTTTCCCTTCCTTTATTACAAATTGCAGGCCCCATAAATTCAGTGTTGGGCTGTGGCACAGAGCCTATCAAGTACAGCATTAGAGCACACAGGAAAGGTGAAGGGGACTTCAGAATCATGTTCTTGCTTTTCACATTTAATTTTTCAGTTGGTGCTTGAAAAGGCATCCCAGACAGGAGGTATTCTCAGGGGCTTGTTGGGTTTCTCTGCTGGTTTAATAATGCTCATGACACTTGCAGGAGTGTGGCACTGGGAGAATTAGTGAGCGCATCAGAGGCAAGGAAGGGATGATCAATTATTCAGCACACACCACCAGCCACAAAAAACATGACTGCTGCCTGTCTCTCCTTTTCTTTCTTGTGCACACACACACACTCAGCTTATGCTATTTGTGCCATTACATTATTTTCATTCAAACAATCTCTAGAGAAACTTGTTTCTTTGAGTATGCTGTAACATTCATCATTAGGGTGTTGTGTCAAGTGTTCTTGACATTCACTGCTCTGTGTCTCATGCATCTTCCTCTTTAATTATTTTAATACTTGGAATAAATAAAACAACAGAAAGATCTGGCTGATTTACCTAGAAAGAACAGAATGCATAGAGGCATTTCATAATTAGGTCACTAATGGATTGGTTTTGGACTATGTTTATTCCTTTGTTCCTAAACTTTTGTGCTTGAACCTGGTTTTCAAGGGAGGAGTCAAACAGCCTTCAGGTTTTTTCATGTAAGAAAGACTTTTGTTCTGCATCTCTAAATATTCATAATGCTCACAAAAGAAGATTACTGGGTTCTTTATTCACTTTGAAATGTTAGTAAGAATATTTTTTCAAAAACTCAGAAGCTGTAATAAAAAAACCTCATTAATCCTTGATCATGGCTTTACATGCTAGAGGGATATTAGTGTTAAAATAGCACATATGCTCTTTTAAATATTCAAGATCACAGCATCTTTGAAATTATTTTGATTTTTGTTAAGTTTGATTATCATAAAATTGCGCTAGGATATTTTAAAAGTGCATTGGTCTGAAAAATCAATAATTCACTGATTGTTGCAAAGAGCTTGTGGATTCTGCCAAAGTTTCATGAGAAGCTAGAAAAATAAGATACAAGAACTCTTGCTGGTATTTAGAGCTGAGAAAAACCTGAAGGCAGAGTCACAGGATGGAATTTATCCTTCTTTTCTCAGCCATTTACAGGAATGTTTATTTAAGTCTTTATCATGGAGTGAGTTCTGCGTGAGCCACTGGGTCAACAGGGTAGAATATTTCAGATGAGAAATCTTAAATTTTTATCATGGAGGAGAGCTCTGTAGAATGAACTGTGCGGAAGATGCCATCATGATGAGTTTAATAGAAGAGTTTGAAAAGCAAAGCTCCAGAATTTCAGCTAGCTGTGACACTGCCTATATATTTAAACCTTTCCTACTAATACTTATTGTGTAACCTTTTTGTTTTGTTTTCATTCCCTCACTATCAACTACATGGAATATCCTAATTTTACTTGCTTTTTTGAAACCAATGTTCTTTTGTAGACAGTTTTTGCATCTTTTCATTATTTGAATAATGAATCTGAATACCAAAGCCCTAATTGGTTTTGCTTTATCAAGGTATATTAAAAGTCTAAAATTGAAAATATTTATTTGCAATAATAATAATTGCATGTTGCTTGTGCATGTACTTCAGGCACTTTGCTGTGAGGTCCTGTTTATGCACCAAGGTTGTCACAGTTCCATATCATCCCTGACTGCTGGACATTACAGCTCTGACCATTTCTCACTTTTTGCCTCTAAGTGTCAAACCATCTCACTATTCCAAAATAGAAATAATGAGACTGATCTTAATCCATTAAATGCATCCTATCGCCTCTTTTGAGGTAATTACTCAGGCTTGTTTGCAAAAACAGAATTAAAACATGGGATTGATACTCTCATCTGAGAAGCCCTGTAATTTACAGTGTGACTGGGGGAGTGTGGTTGTAAGGAAGTTCAAAAGCAGTGGCTTCTGGGGCTACCAAATGTGCTGTGATTAAAAACTGGCAAAGAGCATCATTTATTTCCATTTTACACAGGAGGTCAGGGAAACATAAATCAAGTGTCTTGACAGGAAATCTGTCTTGAATCTAGGGAATAAAATACCATCCTGTTCATGCTGGTCCCATGCCTTCAGTTGCAGAGCAATCTTCTGTTGTTGACGTCAGGGACAGTTCTTGAATTGAGGTAAAAATATGCCACACATTTGCTGTAACATTTGTTTAAAGGCTTGTTGGGAATGACTAGAGAGGAGTGTTTGTCATCACATCTCTCTTCAATGTATTACTGCCTCTGATTTGCTGTAAGATTAATTTCTAGCATTTGTTGACAGCTCTGTGGTTTCCCCAATGGAGTGAAATGCAGATATTAACATAAAATGTTCATTGTGTGGTAACATTCTTGGGAGCCCTGACAGTTTATTGCAGCTTGTGACTATTATCACTAATATTATTCTAAAAGCAGAAATACCAGTGTTTATATTTCTCAGTCTGTGCCATGCTTAGTAAGACATGGCAGGGATAAATCTATTTCTGACCTTAATTTCTC
Source organism: Arremon aurantiirostris (assembly GCA_035583995.1). Taxonomy (NCBI): domain Eukaryota; kingdom Metazoa; phylum Chordata; class Aves; order Passeriformes; family Passerellidae; genus Arremon; species Arremon aurantiirostris. The sequence continues at coordinate 5,434,677 of JAXCLO010000037.1, read as the reverse complement.
TGGATCACTAACTGATGCTTTAAAATGCCCCAGGTAATATTTACCAAAGAGAGAAATAAATAAAAGCATTGGGATGCTGCTGCATAAAAATTGTGGGATTCCCTTGGCAGAGTGCTTAATGGGTCACAGCAGTGAGCTCTGTGCTCTAAGCTATCATAGACACCAGCAGGTGAGAGTTTGGTTCTTTGCTTCTCCTCTGCAGTGCTGAAATATGAATTTCTCAGATCATACTAACATTGAAGTGTTAAAAATGATCTAATTAGCTTTATTCTGAAAAATATATGTTTTAGAACCTGTTATACCACCCCTTGGAATAGATGAGAAATCATCATACAGCTTTAAAAATACCTCCTGATGTAATTTCCCTGTTAAAAATAGAGAAAAATTTTCTCTTTTGCTCTCTCCCTTATTCCTTCTCCCATGATGTCAGGGGAATTTGAGTACTCAGTGATGCTAATTTTTATCAGTATTATTGACTGATTTGCAAATGCTGTAAGCTGTGTTTTAAAACTAAAGTGTCAGCCAGTAAAATTGTAGCCATTTCATTCATTGTAAGGGGAAAAAAAAGGTAGCAAAATGTACATATTTTGTTAAAAGACAGTTGTCAGGACTGTAAAAAATGAACTGAAGCAGCACATCTTCGTGTTGGAGTGGGGTTCAGACCTGCAGCTCTGCAGGACCAACACCACGTGGACCTTGTCAGGCTAGAGATATGGTTTAAAATAATTAGGGATGTTAAAATGGAGATGAAACCTTAGGATGTGAACACTGAAAAGGAAACCATTGTGCAATAAATTCTTTTGGTGTTACCGTAGCAGGTAGGAAACCCCAACTGGTTTGTTTCCATATTTAACCCCAATTACCCTTTGCGGGGGATTTCTTTTTAACATTCAATTCCTCATGCCACTTTTTAGCTTCTGTAGGTCTTATTTTCCCCCACTGCATAAATTGCAGCAGGTGCACAGAATTGAAGACATTACAATTAAATGTAATCAAATATTTTAGGCACTAATGAACAGCTCCAGGAAAACAAGTCAAAAGGAAAAAAACAAAGAAACAAAAAAGGCTTTAAGTGAGTGAATTTTCAAACACCCAAGGCACCATAGGGCCAATTAAGGGAGTCAGACACCAGGACACATACTGGCATTAATTATCTTTGAGTTCAGGGAAATAAAAAATAAAAGCAACAATTATCATACTAAATTTCCACACACTGCTTGTAAGTTGTGCTGATCTACAACACACCTGGCCTTCTGGGATGGGGAGGGAAGGTTCAGGCATTGGCAAGGATCCCGCACAGAGGCTCTGGGCTGGGCTCTGCCAGAGCCTGGGTCCCAGCTCCAGCTCCACTTTGTCCCAGGGAGGTCAGAAATTCAGCCCTGCAGCCCCTGGGCTGGCTGGGAATGCACAGAGTCCATCCCAGTGAGGATGTCACCTCTCCCTCCCCCCTCTCTCACTCTCATTTTATTGCACACCTAATGAAAATGTTCACAATGGGAATATCAGTCGCAATCTACTCTAAATACCTGTGGCTCTCTCTAATTCTCCTTTCTCTAAGATAAGTAGGAGCCAAACTAAAACAGCTAATTTTTCATGCATGTCATAAATTTTTTGAAACATGCGGTTGCAAGAAAAACCAACATTCTCACTAAACCAGATGAAAAAACTTTACAAAGTATTAAAAGAAATTATCTTTCACTAACTGATATTTGAACCAGCTGCAATGTATTCTCACAGAAAATTCAGGAAAATGGGGTAATGTGTTTTGGGCTGTTGGTTTTATGTCAACATTAGGTAAAATTAGTGTCTGTGGGGATTTACTTTGAAGCATGGTCTGGCTGTTTGGTTGTATCTGGAGGGTAAATGTCAATCACTCCAACTTCCACACAACACAAACTAGAAAACAAATCCCTACGTGAACAGGTTAGGTTTAAATTTTTTAGTCATGTAATTTTTTTAATATCCTTGATTATTCTAGATTAAAGGAGGGGAAAAAGTCATTATGCATTATTTGCTTTCCCTTTGTATCTGCTAATTAAATTTTCATGCTTGTAGTGGAAGTGCTTTGTGGCATTGTTTATGTTTAGCAGGTGAATGGCACAGCATGGACAGGTTAGGAGGATGGAGGGGATTCCTCGGGGGTTCCTCAAGCTCTCTTGGCAAAAGTATTGTAAAAACATGGGGTGGATAAGATGGCCCAGCACCCTGCACAGCTGAATCTTGAATGTGTCCAATATTGGGGAATTTAGCACTTTGCTGAGGAGATTATGCCAATGGCTGATGGTTCTCATTGGAAAAAGTTTTCTCCTTGTGTGTAATCACAATTTCCCCAGAAGTAACTTGTATCCATTACCCCTCCACTTTTCCATGTGACTCCTTGTGAAAAGAGATTCTTTGGGGTACTTTGATAATTCTGATGTAAAAATTCACAGTGATCTTTTCTCAAAGCACCCATCTGTAGCAAACACATGGGACAGTGTTCAAAAAAATGTAGTATTTTCATAACTTAATGTCAGCTAAATGACTGTGTTTTCATTTGCTCTCTGGAACTAGCTCCTTCAATTACTTTCATTTATAAAAAAAAATACATTTAAAAGGTTTAAAATCTTTAAAAAACCTTTTAAAAATTTTAAAGTCAAACACCACAGCTTTAAACATAATACACTACTATGCCTCAGATGAATATTTTAAACTGTATGTATAAGATATCCTTTTCATAATATAAGAAACATCTGCTGTTTGCTTGTGCAAGTATTTTAGAGAATTTAAAAGCTAATCCTCTTCCACAATGGTTATAGAATCCAATTATTTTGCAAACTGCCACATAACATTTTCTTCCCATAACATTTGCTTCATACCTTAATAATCCTTAATATGAAACTTCCTTGGATTTCTTTTGGAAGCTTCCCAAACTCTTAAAATGACATTTCAAAGAGTCTAAATGAGACAACACGTCTCCAAGAGATCAGCATGGAGGTCTCCCTCCTGCAAATCTCTCCTGAGGAAGAGAAAGATGGGCAGTTTCTGCTTCTGAAAGGTTTAGAAGAAAAATTATGCAGGAAGGAGTGTTTCCTCACAAGCAAAATGAAAATAAAACAGAAGAGGATTCAGTAGTTTGGTTTTTGTTTTTTTTTCTCTAGTGCATTGGCGCATTGAATCAAGGATTCCCAACACTCCCAATTCCTGTTAGCAAGATTCTTGTTTATGCCCATCCTTTGATTATGCTTCGGCCCTAAGTTCAATAATTTATTTAGGCTTAAGAAATATTTGATCGTATCTTATTAAAGCTCTGTACTACTTTTAAAGGACATAACTCATGTGGATGTTTTTAAATGAAATCACAAGGGTTAAATCAAAATTTTGAAAGGATAGGTTTGCTTTCCTTTTCTTAGCCTTCAGAAAATTAAAATGTAGATTTTATGCTGGTGCAAGCATAAGGCCAAGCTTTAGTCCTCATCTCCTTGTTATAAGATGCTCACATGGTAAATAATATTGAGCTTTGCAAAAAATTTTAAAATTAACTGAGTAGTTATTAAAATTCACATATTTGATCTTTGTATGAACACCCAGAATTAGTATCTAAGTAATGTTTGTACTTATATATGTGGTTTCATTTTCTTTACTTCACACACACTGATTTAAAAAGAAATACCATCTCCCCCAGTTATGATTACAGGTGTGTCAGTTCTTAAGCTGTCTCCTGGAGAGACATTTTTTGCAGTTCCACAGCACCTCTGCAACTCATTATCTAATAAAAGCCCATAGGCTCTTTATATGCAGGTGCAAGATTATGATCACTCCTTTATTGTTGACAGAATTAGTGTCTGAGTGCTGATATTGATAGATATGATGTTGCAGAGGATTTTCTGTCGAGAAATCTTTATTAGCAGTGTATCCAAACATAATGAAAAATCATGAACTTAGCTTCTCATGCTGTGTGCTTTCTTCTGGATCTCTGTAAAGCTTGAACAAAGTTTTTTGTGCCAGAACAAACAGAGTTTTTCAGACCAGGCTGGTTCTAGGAGTCAGCAGCAGCTCAGGAACAGGAGATTTTCATTTACTGATGGCCCTGTGCCCCAGCATTGTCTGTCAAAATGCCACCACATCCTCCTGGGGACTTCAGCATGGATCTTTGGTCCCACAGGGACCTGTTTGAGAATGGAAGTCCTTTTCTTCCAGGAACACTCATGGGTGTTAGAGGTAGAGGCTGATGAAGAGAACTTCAAGGAGTTCTCTAATGGTGACTTGAATTAAGGTGTTTTTTTCCATGGGATATTTCAGTGCATTCATGTGTAAATCACAAACATTGGGTTTGGTTGGGTTCAGGGTCTGTGGAGCTCTCTGTGCTCAAAACCTTCTATGTGGTTAAATTTTATGAACTTTCATTTTCTGTTTTCAAGCTACCTGTAGTCTTTCAAAGCAAGGATGTGACCAGTTACCATCTGAGGTATGATTTACAGGTTCTTTATATTGAAGAGTTATTGACCTTTTCTGGGGATCAAAACCAGGTGAACTGTATCCCTGTTGGAAAGCAACCACAGGCCCACAGAAAATAAAAAAATTTGAGGTTGGAGGACAGAGGATGTATCATGCAACATTGTCATGTTCCCTCATAACTTTAAAGTTTATCCATTGACTTAATAATGAAAACAATCTATTAACTAAAAACAACACCAACCAAAAAAGGATGCTTGTGGATTCTGTACCTCTCACTCCCCTGCTGTGTTTTTTGGTAGTTAACAATGCTGAGAATGCTTTTGATTATTCCTTTAATGCGCACTACTTAGGGTTTAATGGGAAATCTGAATTAAGGACATTGAAACCTATGCAGGCCTGAACTGTGTATGCATGGAATTGCATAACAAATTGTATTCAAAACTCATTCCTGCACACATTGTAGCTCTCTAACCATTAGCATCAATGGAAAAGACAGCTGGGAATGTCCTTTTCCCTATGAACATGTCTGCACATTTAAAAGTATTTTCACAGTTCCTTGCAGGTTGGTCTATAGCACTCGGATGAGCCCTTCTCAGATATACAGAGTGGCTTTAAAATAGAGAGCATGAGGGGAGAAAGAGAACTCTTGAAATACAGGGGGGAAAAAAACCCTTTTAATAAAATGAGAAATCAACTTTTAGAAAAGGGCAAAGGGGAACAGAAAGGTCTGGCAAATAACAGAATAAAAGCAATCTTAAATTTTTCTATATGAAACTGCACCTAATTCATTTCAAGTAAGTGTCTCAAAGCGTCCTTTTAAAATATCACCAACTGCTAAAATCCAATACTGTCATTTTATTGTAGTAACTGTAGCTTTACTTATTTCATAATTGGCTTGGCTAGGGAACTCACCTGGAGGGATTTTACCAGTAGCCATTCTTATCAATTTTTTAATAAATCCCACAGATTGGGTAAAGTAAATAATGAATGGCACTGTACTTGGTGAGTCAATATTTAATTTAATATGGGTTCTGGGAAGCTCACATTTTACATACAGATATTACCATGGTTCTTTTTTAAGTAAAAAAAAAAAAAAGAAAAAGATTTTGTTTACGAAAGGTAAAGGAGTAGAATTAATAGGGTTATTCTTGTAAAATTTAGTTCACATTAGTGTTTCATAGCTTCAAATTAATAGAGGATGTGATGGGGCTGTGCAGACTGCAGAAAACACCAATAATTTTTCTGAATCTTAAGATCTGTTGAATTGATAATAGTTCCTACAGGCTCAGCAAGTGTGCAAGGATATATTCAGCCACAGGCTAACTTCAGTATGATTTAGGCACAGGCTTAAATACCATTCCAGTTGAGAGGAGCTTAAGAGAAGTTTTAGTAGAAGGTATTTTAAAATTAGTAATTTTGCTGAATTTTCTTTCTACCTAATATTCTCAAGTTTTTCTCTTTATGGGCATATTAGAATAATAGCAAAGGACAATTCCCTCCTTCACCAGTAGCTTAAAACATCTTACTTAAAAATTTTGTGTTTAAAAAAGGGGTTCTTTTGCAAATAACATCTTTCAAATAGTATTCTTATTTATTTACTGTCATGGTAACTTGACTATGAGGACTTTTTTTGAGTTTTGACATTACAAAAGGCAATAAACATCAGTCTTTAATGCTGCAGGTCTCTGATAATTAGTGCATCATCATAATTAGTATCTTATCATCTGAGTACTTCAAAGGAGGAAAAGCAACACACACCTCAGAAAAACTACACAAAGGCTACAGACTGAAGAGCTGACACCTCACAGTGGCGAGATTTATGTGGTCTATCATAAAAAATTTAGCTTTTCTACTGTTATTAATCACCCACATCTGTTCCTAATGTTTCCACATGACACCATTGACTGGAGTAAAGAAGCTTCTCCAGAAGAAAAAGGGTAAATTAGCACTGGTTAGAAAATTAACATCTATAAGAAGAGCCAGGATGACTTAAATTCAGCTTTTTTCCTGTTTTGAGAGCTGTTTTGTGGCAATCTGGTAAATTAGAGTAAATTTTGCCGGAGGTGTCCCCTGGGTACCAGGGATGACTTCCTTCAGGAGAGACGGGTAACAAAGAGCTGTCAGCATCCTCAAGCCTTTGTTGGGAGGGCTGTGAGAAAGTGAGAAAGATTTCCTTCTTACTATTGGCAACTCTTTGATATTGGCAGTTTCTTCCGTCCCAGTTTTAGGATGAATTTGGTTTGTTTTTATACAATTTAATCTGCTTATGTATTTTTTTACTTTCTATTGGTTCCATTGTTGAGTCTTTTTGTTTACTTTGTTTCCTTTAAAACTGATTTCATGGGAATGGAAGAACGTTGTCCTCCTGTACAGCTCCTGATTTGTGGGAATGTCCTGGAGCCTCTGTTGGTGCTGCCTGAACCCTCTTCCAGAGCACACTTTTGCTGGAATGCTGTTCATTCCCTCCATGGTGAATAAGTACCTGTCATTGCTCTAAATTCAAACCAACTAAAACTAATTCAAGGAACAATTACCTAATTGCTAGACAATTGCTGCCAGAGCTAAACAAGGCCAGGCAAGACCCTGGACTGTCTGGATGATACAAAGCTTGTAATCAGAGAAAAGCTATGTCTTGTCTTTCCAGCAGAGTCAAACACATTTGGTCTTGGATTTATTTTTTTATCATGAAAGCATGGTGCCAAAATATAAGTCCATTAAACAAAAGATATAAACATAAGGTGGGGTTACTATTGTTGCTAAAGTCTGGCAAATCTTGAACTTGTAAATAGTCACTGCTGTTGTTTTATAAAGGCAGAACATAATGACTGTAAAAACCTTTTATAATATAGGAGATATTCAACCGCAGTTATCTCCAAGTTCAATTCTCTAAAATGTAAATTCTATTTTTATTTCCTTGATAACGAGACCCAAGGTTTCAAAAGATAAAATATATATTTATAAAGATATAATATATATAACTATAAGGATTTAATCTTTGTTCCCTGTTTTTCATTGCCTAAGCACAGCTTGTCTATTCTATACCTTAAAATATGGCAAAGCCAATGAGCAGCAAGGTGACATTACTAAAGTTATTTCATTTAGAAAAAACAACTTGTGTTTCTTTACTGATCCCTTAAAATACTGTTATTAAGCATTGGGAGGTGAAGATATCAAATGAAATAGCAGGAAGTCCTGAAGTCCTTCAGGAGGGTATAGTCTGTAGGAGGCCTCACACAGCTCAAATCCCCTGCAGAAAAAGCTTTTTCTCTCAACAGGTAAATCAGACACTCTGTTTCAGTGCTAGCCAAAATCCTGCAGGTGTTTTAGGATCATTATCCCCAAGGAAGAGACCAGGACACAGTTAAATATACAATTGAAGTTAGTCCAAACAATTGTTTTTAGACACAGGGGCAGGAAGGACACCTTAGCTCAAAATATACAAAATAGTTTGTATGTTTTTTTTCTTTTTGGTGCATTTGCTCACACCCAGAATTAACCCATCCCAACTCTTTTTAAATTTGAAGCAATTGGAGCATGACATTGCTGCCTACAAAGGGACCAAGCACCTGGCCTGTGGATAGGCAGGGGACTTAAAGGCTGGACCTGAAAGGACTCTGTGCTTAAAACAACCCAGGGCTTGTAGGACTCTCTGGGGACATCAATCATCACTGGATAGAAAACACAGCAGCAATCCTGCTGCTGAGCCCCATGGAATATCCTATTGGAAATGCTGAACAGTGTCCTAAATATTTCCTTTGTTTGGACACTGTCCATTCCAGTCCAGGTGTCAAAGAGCCTGAATTGGCAGTGGAAGGACATCAGTTGTTGGTACAAAATCTGAATTCACTCCTTTTGTTACCTTCATGTTCTTCTGATCTGTAGGAAATCTTTAGTTTGTCTGGTGCTCCAGTTTCAAGGGGTTGGTGAAATGGGAAATCCCTCACAAAATCTGGGATTAGGATGTTTGTGGGGAGGTGTGAGCTGTGGCCCTGAGACCTTTCAGCACAGCTCTTCTGTGGCTGTGTTCTACAGAGCAAATGAGATGAGCCCCAAATATGGTTCCTGTAGATAGAGACTTTGATATTGCTTGATTTAGATGCAAATACTGACTTAAGTAAATATTTCTGCAATTAACTGGTTAGGGATCTTGATTCTATCTTGAATATGATGGTCAAAGATATTTTGTAAAATATCTATTTCTAAAATTATTTTTAATGTCCTCTCTTTCCAATAAACTTTAAATCACCCAAATTATACATTATAATTATCACCTACATGGGATTCTTGTCAGAAGAGCCAGAAGAATAAGTAGGTACAAGACCATCCTTTCTCAATTAATTTACATTCCAGATGCATGATTAAAATATTGTGTAATGACAGAAAGCTTTAGTGCCCAGGAAAATTTATGATATCATATTCCATTTTATTTTTAAGGTATGGGGTTTTTTTTTGTTTTATTTTTTGTTTATCCCCTGAACAATCTTTATGAAAATGAGTAACTGCTCTATTTCAGCTTCTTACTTATTCACGGGGCAGTTTTCATTGCACTTCTACCTTCTGAAGGGAAAGCAGGTCTTACACCATCCTGGTGTTATGACTGGCCTGGGGGCAGCAGAGTTTATTTCAGCCAATTAAAATAACAATTACTGTTAGAGGCACTAATAGGAGCACCCTTTTGCTCATGAGTTCTACAACCCAGATGGTATGATTAAAACACCTCCAAATTATTGCATTTTACTGATTGCCAGCCCTGTAGCAGATTTTTTACAAAGACTATGGTATAAAACTCTTTCCATTTACATGGTGGTTTTCACAGTTTCTTTCCCTAAAAGCAGTGTGTTAATACAACCACTGAAAGTTATATTATCTGATGTAAAATAAGATGAAGTTGTCTGGATTCTTTGCATTATTATTTTTATGTTATATAGAGATTTTTATGTAAATTTTCAGATTATGCATAGAACTATTTTGACCCATCTGAGCATGGCTTCAGGTTAAACAGTGAATGTAATTAACAACACTTTTGCTGAATAAGATGGTTGAAGTTTTGCAAAATAATGAGTTGGAACACATTTACAATATCACTGTTTCACATCAGTGTGTATCCTTGTCTGAGCTGTGGATTTGGTTATTTCACTGGATCTCTTAAATCTGCTTTTGTTTCTGGTAAAATTCTGCAGGGGCTTGGTTATGTTGAAGCCAGTTGGAGTAATTTCAAACACTTGCATACATTTTAAGAAAAAAAGAAGAAAAATATTCCTTAGATTTTGATCTTATTAAGTGAGAAATAACTTCATTAAGAAAAAGGAAGGTGTTTATTCTTCTTTGAGATCCATGTAGTCCATAGAACAGTTTAAAACTACTCTTGTAATGATCTTTATTATGATGGTTGCATCCAGTCCCTCTTTCATGTATGACTGTGGTGCAGTGCAGCAAAGAGAATCTGAACTTCTTGTCACTACTCTTCTAACTTCTCTCTCTTAGCATTTTCTCCTATTCAAAAGCATTGTCAGGGTGGGTGATACCTGGCTGGCTTCTGTACCTCCAGGTTACTGTCCCATGATGCTGGGAACATTTAAAGATCTAACTGCATTTAGTTTAGAAAGCCTTAGAAAATTTGTTAGTACAGGTCAACTTGGAGTTCCAGCTTTTAATCAGTAATAAATATTGTTTTAACCTTGCTTTCTATAAGTTCACAAAGTGTGATTTACTAATTCACTTATGTATGGCCCATTAAATCATCTCTCATATATGAATGCTGTTTGCCATCCAGGTATCCTTGTTCACAGGTGTTTTCTTCAGCTCTACTGATGCTCTCATAATGTATAGTCAAGTATTGTAACTCTGCATATCTCACAATGGCTCTGCACATATGTGATTGTAGCATATTCTGTTGAGAAGAAAAAAAGACAACAGTAAATGGCCTTGATGTATCTTTGTACCGATTTATGTTACACTAAGATTCCATTGGTGGCAGTCTTTTTGAGCCATATATATTTAGATTATCTAAAATATAAAGGATTTGTAGAAAGGATCCCCATCCCTTTCCTTGATACAGTTTAGACAAGAAATAAGATGAAAAATTTTACTTGAGATTGTATGAGCAAAGAAATAAATTAATAGATGGTCTCAGGTTTCATATTATTTATATTTCTGCATTAGATGGACAGTAATTGCTGCCATGTGTAGCAATATGATCTATTTGTAAAATAGAGAAGTAGCTACTCATTCACACGGGCAGATACCTTGTTTTGTTCTCTGATAACTTAAAAAAGAAACAAAAAGCTTACAGCATGATAGTATTTATTGCTTGTTTGAGTTTGACTTAGATCATGAGACAAAAGGGTTTTCCTGTTCTCTGGTACAGATGTGCAACCTTGTGAATGTCAATAATCTTATCCATTGCAATGCCAATATCCTTTTGACATCTTCCTGGGTGTGTGAAATCTATGGCCTCCAACCTTTTGGCTCTAACTCAGGTAGCAGGGCCCAGGAGTGTGGTCACCAATCTGCATGAGCACTGGCAGGTATTTACAGGTATTTACAGGTGCTTTTAACCCGAGCAGCTGTGAGTGCAGCATGCAGCAGCTCCCCTGTCAGCAGCTGGAAAAGCAGCACCCCTGCCCCGAGGGGGAATGCACAAACCTCCTGCTTGCTCTGCCCTTCTCTGCTGTGCTGCTGCACAGGATCATTGCTGAGATTTCAGGAGATATTGGACAGAGAAACGGAGAGGCTGGATTCACTCTCTGGGAGGGAAGAAGGAATGATGTAGAAAATAAAGAGGCACGGGCATAATACTCTAATTAGCCTTGTCCTGCTTCTACCAAGCTGTTCTTACATCTGAGCCATCTGCTGAATAATTTGAATCACCTCCTTGTTACTGGACAGAGTTGAGAGAAAAAAAAAAAAAATCACACTTCTTAGGAATTTTCTTGCCCATTGCTTTGACTCATTTGCAACTTATCCTTTCAGAGTGTCACTGAAGCTCGCCACCAAGTCAGTTTAAGCTGAAGTTTTATAGTTATTATGGATTTTTATTCAGTTCTTTGCATTATTAACATTGTTGTGTTCTAAATGGCCTTCTGTGTAGATCAATTTTGAATTTATATAATAACAATTTCTGAACAGCCATGTTTATCTTTCAGCATTTATCATGCTGAAAACCACAGGCACATAAGTTCTTTTTTGATCTAGAGCTTTGCTTTGATCAACATTAGTTTCTGGATTTTAAAATATCTGGAGTTCATGAGTCGATGGTTCCACTCAATAAATGACTGGAGAGGTTAAACACTTGCGGTATAAAAGTGAACATTTTTAGATGGAATTTGTGATACTTAGGCTCGTAAAAATTATTTCATCTTTGGTGGCTCCATCATGGAGATAAGAAGTCTTCATTATTAAATTTCTGTTTTCCATGAATGGTTAAAACTACCTAAATAAAGGACTGAGATACTGTAAAACTCTCCCTGGGGTATCCATCATTTATGTATTTAATATCTGGACCCAGAATATATTTGATGCTGTTGGTAGCAGCTCTAAATCCTTTCAGTAGATCTGGAGTTTCTTTTCTGCTCTGGCCCTTGCAATCTTTCAGATTGCAGTGACTTGAAATTATTGAAATTTTGGGACCCAGGGATCTGAATGTTAATTTAAAGACAATGGATTTCTCTCCCTTTCCAAAATCCATATTGATCATCTAATGTTGAATATGGACCACAGACTGTCAGGTTTCCCAAGTGAAGCAATTGTAAACTGTAAAGATATTTTTCACTCTGTAGGCTTCCCTCTTTCTCTCCCATTATATCTTCATAACTTTTCAGTGTATTGTGAAAGTTTCAAAAGAGGGTGAAGCTCCTACCCCTCCAAATTTAAAATCTGGTAGCTAAAGGAGTTGGCATGATAATTATGCTCCGCTTCCTTATTTTTTTCTGCTTTTGTTTCCAGTTTTTTCCTTTTAATTTTTTTTTAGATTTTAAATGTGGCAATTTCTGGGGTCCATGCCTTTGGCACTCATAAGTTTACTGTGTCAGCCTGGCAAGCTGGTGACCTAGAAGTATTGCTACAGCTGTAAATTCTTGCTGCAGATAAACTGCTAGCCTTTTCTTTTATCAACAATGAACAAAAGCAGGAACAGCCAAAAAAAAAAAAAAAGGAAGAGGTAAGAATGTGTGTGAAATACTTTTGAGTATACAAATTTTACAGGGGATATGACCAAACCTTCAGCTTATCTAAGGAGTACAGTTATTTTCCACTCTTTTAATAGAAAAATAACTCTAAGCCTGAGAGAGGTGAATATGTTTATTATCTGATGTGACTGTTTTTTTGTGCACCCTTGTTTTTGTTATTGTCAGGCACTGACATCCTCGAATTTCTACTATTTTCTTGTATCCTATGGATCTATTCTCTGTGTGTCATGAAAGGCACACAAGCAGACATTTCCCCCTGTATTCTTCCTCATAAATACTTGAATTTGTTAACACTGGTAACATTCAGAAATGTTAATAACTCTGAGCTTCCTCCACCTCTGCAGCTATTGTTTATACCTGATTTTATTTAAATGAAGCTATTGCATTCATCAAAAGGAGATTTAACATTTCTGAGTAGGCTGTTGTGTTGTGTTTTTCTACTCAAACCCTGAAGATCTCATTTGTCTGAGATTTCTTTGTGGTAATCATGGATAAACTGCTGTAAGTTGTGCCCATAACTGACTGTGGGTTTGACTCATGCTATTATAAAATGGAGACCTGTTTTAAGGCAGAAAATCTTTTTTGTGACATCCATTCCTTAGGGAAGCTTTTTTCTGTCTTGAGGTGGAGAGGGGAATGATCCAGGATGTATTTTTGGTACTTAAAGCTGTGTGAAGCACCAATGAAAGCAAGAGTTCAGAGAGATATTATACAGAACTTTGACAATTAGCATATCTTCATTAAACTCACTTTGCACATGCTTGTAAAAGGTCTGGAAAAATTCCATTTTCTATAATTTCCAGTTTTCTGTAATTTTCCAATGGTTGCCTTGGCTTTGGCAAGTGTTTGGAAAAAAGAGCAAATATTTTAATCTCTTTTTCCAAAACTGAAGTTACATGAACAATGACAGAACAAGACTAAATCCTGGCACTGTCCACTGAAATATGTATGATCAAAGTTTACATATAATTCATGGTTTTATCAGAAGTAGTCACATATTAAAGTTTAATACAGAAATCAAAAAGCTTGATTCCCAGATAATTTAAATGGACTTGTGTAAAAGGTGCTGTACTTCTTAAATCCCTATATAAAAAATAAGGGAGTGTTAGCCAGACATCAGCATGATCAAGCTGGTTTCCAATTGCAAAACATTTTTTTCAGAAGCAGAGCTGAACATCTTTAATTTATTTCTTTTTTTCTAAAGAAAAAGATATTTGGGGTTTTCTCTAACATTTTCTGTTTAAGATAAATTAATCAAGGGGGTGGTATTCATTACTTTGAGGTTAGTCCATGCTTATTATAAATGTATCAGCAGCCTCAGGGAAAGCAACCAATCCATAGCAATTGAGTGTCTAGAGGCAGCAGGATGGGGAGATGATGTAATTAGCACTGCATAATGAGTCACATGATGGAAAAAAAGATCCTTACATGACACTGTTTTGCCTGAGAGACCAATGTGATTGTGTGTACTTATTGTATTTTTCCATTTTTTTCTTTCTTTCATGCTTATGTATCAGATCAGTTGAATGAATTAATCTAATTATTGATACATGGTATAATCACCACCCCAGGCCCTCTCTGAGTGGGCTTTTTGGGCTAATTGATGGAATAGTTTGTTTGGGCTTTACTGGGAAATCATACAGGGTTTTATTTGTTTATTTGTGGTCTTTGGATTGGAATGTATTGTATGGTACTTTGTAATAGCCTGGCATTTATCACTGTGATTTCCCCAGGAGATTAAGCTAGCAACTTCACACTTTGCAAGGTCAAGGCAGATTTTAAGGGAGGAGAAAAATCCATGTGAAATTCAATGTATGGCTCATGTTCAAAAGAATTGACATTGTATCCACACATTGCACTGTGTAGCTTGGAATTCACCTGAATAAGATTATTGACCATTTACCGGGTTGAATTCTATTGTACAACAATAAAAACAATATTGTCAACAATGATTTGGGCAAGATGAAGCAACTGTAAAATGTGACGGGGAGTTGATATTTTCCAGAGAAGTACCAAATACATTGTGGATTAGATGGGTGGAGGGGAGTCCTGGGCCATTTGGGAGAAGCCTGTGCCTACTTTCTTTCTGGAATTAATTCAGTGTGTTTATAGCATCAGGTTTTGATAAATGGTGCACTGTGTGGAGATGTAATCCTGCTACTCCATAACTCACACAGCATAAGAGACTGAGTTATCTCCAGGGTTAGGTCCTTCCTGTGAGTGGGGTCTCACATGTGGGATTGTTGAATCCACACATCCCTTCTGAGCAGAGCTTTGCCATCCTCTGGACATTGCTAACACAGCCAGCAGTGCAGTTTCCAAAGCTCCATGTGCATTGCAGAAGCTACATTGAAATAAATATTAGAAGATGATTTATATTATAATATTGGAAATTATATATTAGCATATAGATATGTATAATAAGTATGTGGGTATTCCCTCAGATCATTGTGCTACAGAAACCTTTTAAAACTGTGGCCTAAGAGTATTTAACTTTGAAGAAGAGTCTGCAATGTTAACACTAGATATTCCCAAAAAGCCATTTCTTTATGTGTTTATAAATCTCAATATATTAGGAGTAAATTACAGGGCACCTCTCACAGAACACCAGGTGTGCACCCTAACAAGTCTCAGGGAGGCCACACATTTTAGCCACCAGATGAGATATTCATACACATTACCATCAGGAAGTACCAAATGCTTTTCTTGCAACGTGCTTTCTGTGACCCACACTTCCTGATTGTTCAAAAATAGAAATCAAATTGAAAATTTACCCAATAATTCTAATGACTTTTTTTTTTTTCATTTTGGTGTTTCCTTGTCGTTTCATTTAGATGTAATCACTGCAATGGCAGACTGAGGGCAAATGAAATTAAACCAGTTGGGTGAATTAGCTCAGCAAGGAATGGTTCACAGGAGAGTCTTTATCTACTCTTTCCACAGACTGTGTGTGCATAATTGCAGGTAAGGGCACTGGCTACATTTTCTTCAATAAAACAATTATAATAGGAATTATAATTAAAGGTCTGATATTATACTCATGACTAGATATTTGGATCAAAATTGTACATGCCCTAGCTTGAAGCATGTTCTAAAAATGTATTTGATTAAATTTATATTTTATTGCATCCCTTCAGGGGTATGATTATGCAGCCAAAATTACTCAGTTAATTTTAAAATTATGCTTATAAAAACTGGCTATTTTTATTAAGTATTTGAGACTTTGAGTGCACTGTTTTTTATACTGAGGTATTGTTCAGAAAAAAGCTCATATATGCATATCTCTGCATTTTACAGCCCCATGCTTGTAAAATTTTCTGAGAGCAATATATATGATGTACCATAGCATGAATTTGAGGAACCCAAGACCTTTTGAAAGGCCATGGCAGAATCAAGCACTTAATTACTGTCTGTGACAACAGCAATCTCATGTAAATGTCTCAGTGCTGTTTGCCACAGAGAGAATGAAGACATTTATTACTCTGCACATAATGCTGTGCCAGATTTTGTGATAGCTAATAACAGAAAATCTTATTTGTCACTGCTGCAAATACTCTGGAGGAGGACTAATGCTTTTGCAAAATACCTTAGATCATCTCCAGCTAAAACCAGCACATGAAAGGTACTCAGTGGCCCCTATAAAGGTGCATTTTATAATAGTTTAATCTAGAACCCAGTGTGCAAATTTTGGAGAGTGCTTTGCTTACAGAGAAGAGATACATTTGAGGATTTAGCAGACAATATGCCCATAAATAGTTTTCTGCAACAACATATTGGTGAGATCTTTGAATCTGAAAAAGAAAACATGACAATAAATAGCAGGTGACATTTTCAGTGTGAGCCATCAGCTTACATTTCCAACACACAAGGCTCTACTTCTGAATGTGTAGCAAGCACATAAGAGGTTTTTGAAAACCCTGGAAATATTCTCTAATTTTTCTTGTGTATAAAATGTATTTCTTCTTTATAGAAGTCTGACAGAATTTAGAAGAGATAACAGTGAATTAGAAAGTTTACAGAATTCATTGATAATATATTTAATGTGCAATATATTTGGTGTGAATATAGGAAAACATTAGTGCTGATTTAAAATCACAGTTGGACCAGTAACATTTGTCTTGACTTGGCCTGGTACTAGATCAGCTAGAGAACAATCTGTACCTTTGCATATTCTAATTATTTTTGTGAAAACTGTTACTTCTGTTGAAGAGCTGTTATACCCTCGTGGTGCTAATGAAATATATGCTAAGACAGAAGTTTCAGTGTGTACCTTGTTTTATCCTGTTTTCATAGGTTTTCTGTGCAGAGATTAAAAAAAATCTTTATTTCATGTGTCTTTTAAGATATTTCGCAGAACATGTTGGAAGAATTTGGTGGTATACCTAAAAACTGGAATTTGTTCTAGTCAAAAGAACATTAAAAATGAAAAAGAATAGGATTCCAGCCTGAAAGCAGGGATTCAATTCTGACAATCCTGGTTATCCCTAGCTCTGGTAAATGGAGTTTCTCATTTCTGTTAATTGTGTGTATGTAAGAGTGAGGAAGGTGGGAGCACTCCCAGAGCACAGCTGCTGTTTCCTGAGCTGAGTCCTTGCAGTGCACCTGCCTTGTGAGGAGCTGTTTCCATTGGAGCACCTGCTTGCTGCTCTCCCCTATTCTCTTTGTGAATATCTAACAAGGGGAGAGAAGCTGGAGATTTTTTTTTCCTTCAGGGATCAGTGAGGACAAAACCAAAAAGAATTTTGCAGGATGAAAACAGCAAAGGCTGGGTATAAGTAGATGAGAAGGTTTCCCAATCTTTTGTTCACCATCAGATGTATTCTAAGTGATCTTTTGATATGAGATCCTTAAAATATAGCAGAAATGCCTGCATTTCTTTTCTGCACCCTCATTCTACAGACCTGACTAGTGTTTTATTTGGTGCACTTTTCCTCAAAGGTTAGAGGGGCAGATAAAATACAGCTTCTTTCTAGTCAAGGGAGTCCTGGTTTGTTTTGGGGTTTTTGTTTTTAACTGTGAATGGTAATTGTAAAATTGATATAACAATGTCTGTTGGTAAATATTGCTTTAACATTTTTTACCTTCTAAAGATGGTCTGTCCAAATTTGGAAAAATGAAGAGACTTTACTATGCATGAAAGCATTTCTGGTTGAACGGTATATGTGAAATTCCTAAAAAAAGCATGGCATTATATAAAAAAAAGCTTTAAAAATTGAGATGTTAACTTTATATATACATATATATATATATATATATATATATATATATATATGCAAC
>JAXCLO010000037.1:5358786-5413223 GCA_035583995.1 Arremon aurantiirostris | reverse complement strand
CTCCTCATTGCTGGGGTGGGGTGAGGAGCAGGAAAGGCCTTGGCTCTGTGTGAGCCCTGCCCAGCAGAAAGGAAAACATCCCTGTGCTAGCAAACCATTTCTAGCACAACCCAAAACACAGCCCATACCAGTTGCTGGGGAGAAAATTAACTCTACCCCAGCCAAAACCAGCAAAGTAACTTCCTACTCTTGTCCAGAGTATTGTTAACATGAGCTGTAATTTATTTTATCTTGGTCTGATTGGACTTGCCACTCTAATCAATATAGTTGCTTGATCTAAAACCAAAATGTAAAAAATTTCATTTTCCATTATGATATTATCAAAAGCTAGTTCATAAAGCAATCAGATGCTGCAATAGGCTCCCTATGAAGACATTTTTTTAATAGCTGTCATAAGCCGCTTAACTTTCTTTACTGTGTTATTAAGAAAAACACAAATCACATAAATGTTTTTTCCTTAAGTCATTTCATGCAATTCTCCAGATCAATAACACATACATACAAAGACATCTACATGCCTCACCCAGGGCAATAGATTTAGCAATTTATAAAGCTTCTCACATTCACCCTTTAGTCCAATGAAATTATTGTTTTTCCATTGGAGGCCTTTTCTGAAATTCCTCTGTGGTATTTTCACACATAGAACCTTAAACCAACAACAGTGCTGTAAAAATACAACTGTTCAAAAGTATGAATAAAAGTGCTCTTAAAAAAATCATTGATCGTACTTTTAGATCTTATGACTCTTTATGAGAATAAGAGCAGTTCTATTGTTCATATCTGACCTAAGTTTGGCTATACATTGGGCAAGAGAGCTTTTCTAAAGAATGGAAACCAGATTATTTCATGTGCTTTTTTAGGTTTGCAGAGGATTTAGATACAGCATGGAAGTTTAAGTGCGTAACCAGCTGCCATCAGAACTGGTTTTAACTTAAGTTTCTGCTGCAGCTGCTTAGCTGACAAAGCCTGGTGCTTACAGCAAGCAGAAAAATCCATATATAATGCCCTCCATGTTTGTTCTTACTGTAGAGAGTGAGGACCTTTACAGGAGTCATCAGATTCTAATCCAATCACAATCCAATCCCATATTTTTCACAGTAATTATATTTTTATGATGTCTGCATGGTCTGTTTTTGGTGAGTGTTAAATCAGGTTAAATCTGATTTTGGACCCCTATGCACACTGTGAATATAAAACATTTCCAATATCTGCTCTGGCTACCTAGTGGCGAGTTCTTATTTTGTCCTAATTACAGCTAAACACCATCAATATAGCAGCTTATTTCAGTAAAAGCCTCAGTGCAACAGCAGTCTTTGTTTTAGTCTGTATTTTATGAGTTGTTGGTTAGCAAACGGAGCTGGCACAGATAGGATCCAGGGAAGTTTCTGAAATAGCTTTTGAACTTTTGACACAAAGGATGTTGCCAGATCATCTGCCAAAGATGTCACTCCTGATGTAATGAAGCCTATTGAATGCATAGATGTGAGAGTTTCCTCCAAAAAAGTAATTTCCATTTTACAATAATGAGATGACACTAGGCAGTACATTTGAGAGGATTGTTTTACTTTTTCAGTGGTTCAACTCACACAATATTTGGCAGCTTCTTCCTCGCCATCCTTGAGGCATGCAATAAAGACTTGCTCAGGAATGGAGTGTCTCTCTCATAGTATTCATTCATTCATTCTAGTCATGCAATTTTACTTATTCATGCAGTTTCCATAACATCCAAATGATAGATTGCACATAATTTACACAGATAAATTACTCACAGCTGTGACTTCTAAAAACTTGGAGCTCAGGTCAGTACTTCTAAGTTGTAGCCTGAGAGTTTCAAAGATTCAAGTTCTAATTATTGTTTTCCATCTAGTTTTATCTGTTATATAAAATGAGGGTAGTCTAACAGAAAATAATGGATGATAAAATAATAATTAAGGTAGAAAAATGTTATGAATTTAAGAGCTTGTACTTGAACCAAGACAGGTTCTTCAAGAGCCGTGAGGAATGCCTGCTCTCCAAGACTTGCAAAAAACCACAGTGAATTGTTTATGAATTGTTAAACATAACTTTTGTATTAAGACATTGAGACATTCCTCCATGGCACATCTGAAAGGTATTGTAAGGAAAGAGGAGGTGTTATTTCGGTGCACAAATCCTTTTGACAAGTACATTCTAATTAGAGGTGAAATATTCTTGTGTGTTTTTGTCCTGCATTTGTGGAGGTTTTCTGTAAACCTCATAATTGGATTGCATTTGTTTTCAAAGGTCTCTGAGAATGAGTGTGAGCGGCTCACCATGGCTAAGACTGATGGAAAAAATGAAAATTAAATTCCTAGAGGAGAACAGGATAACGTCAGAACCTTTATCTCCTTTAAACTAATAACTAGCAGAAATGGATCAATTAAAATTAATTAATTCTACCAAGTAAAATTAATCAATTATCAAAGAAGAGAGAAAATCATAATCTAAACATTCAGAATTTTTTTTTCCTTTAGGAATAAGTGTGTTGATCTCAAATAATCACTGTGTTCTTACAATGCATTTGTAGCTGCAAAACCTGGAATGATAGGCTGATTTATCATTAATGCTGTCAAAGCAATCTTTCTTTTAGAAATGTCTTATCTCCCACTTTTTTAGATTTTTAAGTGATTGTGAAAGTTTTGGTAATCTTAACTTCCAGAGCTGTATTCGTTCCTGATAATAACTTTGTTCACAGAAATTGAGCGGTCTCTATTTGTAAAAGAAACTTTTATTCTACTAGAATTTTTAATTATGGGTATGGACTATGCAGACAACCAGTTTCCTGAGAAAATGCTCAAATATTTCCTACCAGAATTATAGTGACCGAGCAAATTACCCAAAAAACAGTTTAATGCTATGGAAAATGTTGGAGTTTTAAAAGTTGTGCAGATGTTTCATCAGTGTTTATTGCTTTTAGCCTTCTAAAGACTTATGAAAGTCTTATACTTTGAAGTGACAGATTCTCCCTTCCAAAACACTACAACAACAGCAACAACTACTACTACTACTACTTATTATTATTATTGTTATTATTATTATTACTACGAAAACAAATAACCTCAAGAGTTAAATTAACACCTTTATTATTTTTCATGATTTTTGAATGAAGTATGGAATATTCTAAATTCCCAAACAGCTGTGGTGCCTTTGGCAGTGCCAATGGCTGTGTTGTTTATTTAATGGGCAGGATCTAGAAGTGGAGAGTTTGGACACATATCCAGCATCATTGGTGGGTGATTTGTTTTTTTTTTTGCATCATCCTGTCACTTGGAGGTGAGGCCAGGTAACCCAGCTGTCCATCCACTGTGGAAAACCTGCCTTTAACTGATTTGCCTTTTGGCTTCTATTTAACAGATATAAACATTAATATTAATGTCATTAGTATTTCTTTATGGCAGAGCTTCTTTCAAATGATATAAAATAATAATGTCAGTAAAAAGGGGTTTTTGTACACAACATTCTGCTGGTGGAGATTTGTCCCAGAGAATTCAGAGCAGTGGTGTTGCTGAATGCCTCTCTCAGCTGTGACGCTTGGGTGGTGTTGGAACTCTGGATACTGAGAATTTCAGAGGTATTTCCAAGTGTTTCCACACTGGCAGGAGCTGTGCTGGGCAGACAGGAGTCAGAGCAGCCCTGAACTCCCCCCTGCCATGGGAATTTTCCATTTGTAGCGCTGTCAGTGTCATTTTCCCACCTTAGAGGCACTGAGGTGGTCTCCAGAGCAATACAAGGAGTGGCTACCAAATAACAGCAATGTCTTCTTGCATTTGTTTTTACAATTTATATATTTTTTTTTTAGTGAGAAAGCCAAGAACAGCAATAGGTATCATACTTTGAGCAAGAATATGCAAGTGAGAGTCTACATTAGAAGGCTAAAGTTGCTTGGTCTCCAAGTAGTTGTATTTTCTGAAAGATATAGTGATTGTATACTGAATCATGGTTTAATTTTTTGGTGATTTTTATTTTTATTTTTTCCTAAAAATGCTCATATTGATATTATACCATGAAAAAACTGACCAGCAAATGCACATAAATGAAGAATCAAAATTTCAGGAACTCTCTTACAAATCAGATAATTTGTTCCAAAGTTTTCCATTACTTTTAAATGTCTTATTTATCCATAATTCAAACAAAAAATACCATTTAATACCATTTAAGGTAAATGTAAATTGGTATTAATTTGTTGTTAGGAAGTTAAATCCTATCAAATTAATTCTTTTCTAGGGGTCACCAAGTGCATATCATGATACTTATTTACCCCAGCAGCTGATTCCATTTCTTAAAAGAATAAATTATCCTCTCTTCAGCATGTTTTAAATTTTTTATTTTTTTTTTTAAATACAAAATCCAAAAGCGGAAGTTGCCTTTATTGACAATGATAATACCTACTTGTTTATGCCTAACATCAGTGAGCTCAGCGTTCATAAATTATAATCGTTAACAGTGTGAAAATACAGCCTCATCCTTTTCTTGAGACTATTATGGCATGAAGAAAAAAAAATAAAAACACATAACAAAACAGAACTTTTGCTTATTGATATCTAAAATTTAATACAATTTGCTATGTATATCTGTTTAGAAAAGGTCTAGTTATTTAAGAAAATAATCACTGGAATATTTTAGCTACTGCACTGCGTCCACCAAGGACAGGGGGTGTGTTTTAGAAAACTCATTAGTGAAACCATCTGTTCCTCTCTCCTTCTGAGCTCTGCAACTTTGTGTGACTTCCCCACTTCCAAAATGTCTGTTCTCGTCACAAAGAGCACCATCAGACTGAAGAAATCTTTCCAAGGATCATAGATGATGGATATTTCCTTGGGGTTCATCCTTGCACAGAAGTGCCTTGTGAAATAGTTTAAAAGCTCATCAGTCTGTCTGAAACCTGTCAGCTTAGCACTGGAGTCCATTTAAATTTCACAAACCCCTGAGGAGGTATTGACCCCTTCTAAGCTGCCTGCCCATTTTATGGCCCCATGAGAACATCAATGGTGCTGCATTGTTAGGTGGATTTGGAGTTTGGGGTTTGAGTTGGGATTTTTGGTTTTTTGTTTGTTTGGAGTTTGTGGGTTGTTTGTGGTTTTTTCTCATTTATTTATTTGCTTATTTATTTTTATTTTGGGTGGTTATGTGTTTGTTTGTTTTTGTTTTTTTTCCACTGAGGTTGTTCTGCCAGCTGTCTTTCCTAGTCTGACCCAGTTTCCTGGGGTAAAAGAGGTGGGTGAGTCCCTGTCTCATCCTCAGTATTCTTTGTGGAATCTGAGATCATGTAGAGATTAGAAAAAATTGATTTTGCAAAAGAGGGATGTTATTACTGTCTTGGTAGGTTTCCTAAAAGCATTTATGCAGCAGGAATGAGTGGTCTATATCTCCAAGTGATAGTTAAACCCAGAGAAGAGAAACTTGGTTGAGCATATTGCAATGTGATGAGTAACTGAGTGAGTAACCAAAGCCATTTGTCATCCTGTGAGTTAAAGTAGATTTGCTCTGAACAGCTAAGGGAGAAGAATAAAATTTTGGAGGAAAACAGTAATTCCTTGTTATAAACCTCTGAAAGAGACATGTGGCAATAAGAAATTTAACTCCTTATGCTGAAGCTCAGTCTGACAAAGCACAGGAAATATTCTTCTCGGCACTCTGCCGTAAGACTGACTCTCTTGCTTTCTACCAGAGAACAACATTCTGATCATACTGGAGTGTTTCTAAATGGATTTAATGGATTCCTTTAAGTGTCTTAGGATAAACCTAATGCCCAGAAGGCAAACAGCTCACTCCCCCCACTGTTTTTTTTCCCTCTCTATATATGGCATCTCACTCTGTTGATTGTGAAGAAATGTGATTGTTTATAGTTAGTGTTTGACCAAATGACCAGTTAGAAATGTTGTATTGGCAGCTCTTGGGGAGGTAGCACTTGCTTTTAAGTTTGCTGTAGCAACACCAGCTGTTGGGCCATGTAACATATTTGGAAGGTGAGTCACTTGCTTTTTGAGATTCATCCCTCTACAGCATGAGCAGAGCAATCCAAGTGTGTGAATGTGTCTCAGAAAGCAGAATATCCAAGACTTCTGTGTTGTTCTTATCTATGTAGAGGTAAAAATTTGCATAACATGGTTTTTGAAAGCGCCCTTGTGAGATCTGCAGAGCAGCATGACTTCTGGCTTTCACTGCTCAGGAGTGAATAAATAAAGGACTTCAGCAGAAAACTTTGACATTAAGTGTTACCCTATGTAGTGATCAAGTCCCTTGACATTACTACCTCAAAATAGAAATATTTCTTCATCTTCATGATGAGAACTGGTGTAAGAACAGGTGAGAAGGTACATGGAATCATAATCTCCTGTTCTGCACATTTAAAGAGCTGGTCAGCATTGCTGAGTTTTCAAACCCTTTGCCTGAAAAAGAGCAAACTCTTTACAAAGAAGTAAAAGAAACTTTTCTCCATCCTATGGCTACCTTACTGATAAATATTTTATGCTCAGTTCAGTATCATTCCACTGGCAGTCTTTGTGGTTTGCTGTGTTACAAACATGGATTATATGGCACACCATGGTCTCAGGGTTTTGTAATGTAATGGATAGTTTTAGATCATTTGTAGTGAAAATTAAATTTGTCAAATCCTGTTGTGGTTCTAGGATTAGAAAATGTGCTGTAGATAGGCTTAGCACTAGTCCTGATGTAATCACATTAAAACATTACTATCTCATTATACCAAGTGAGGCACTGGACTAGATTGAATATTTGTACGTTTTTGATCTACAGACTCTGCTTAACACAAACACTGAAGTCACATTGCAAAGTATTGGACAAGGTTGTCAGCTGCCTGAATTTGCTAATATTCTTTCCAAGTATTTACATATCAAAAAAGCATATGACTACTAAATTATAATACTATGATTACTTCCATAAATATTTCCTGTTTTTAGGTTAGAACACAATCACTTTAGTTCTGTGTGTCCTGAGTTGAGTCCTGAATATGAGGTGTACAGTTCTATCCTGGTTCTCTCTTTAGGTATTAGCAAGGTCTGTATTTATGATTTGTGTAACTGAAGTCAGAGCATTTTGTTCCTTCAAAATCACTTTCATAATATATTTCCAACAGTGTCACATATTTTACAAAGCAAGGTGTGTTCTTATGAATTAGTGATCTGTCAAAATTTCTGGCTGTTTTGGTAAGCAAGTTTTCATCACAGAAAACAATACAAGTAGAGATACTAAGGATTTGTGGTTTATTTTAATTTGAATTTTGATTCTGATTTTGTATATGTTCAAGTTGATTTGCAGCATGGGAGGTTTTTTATCTATCTGTGCTTTTTATCAGGACTGTCAACAAACAGATATGCAAGCCAAAATAGTTCCCTAGAACAGATTCTTGCATGAAAACTTGAGAGTCATTGCTACACTGTGCATAACATTGCAAATTTTTAAATTAATATCATTAATTGCTTAAATAATACTTCTTAGCAGTATTTTTGCTGAATGTAGGCTAAGCATAATTCATAATTTGAATCTGAGTTTATAGTTGACACTGAGTAATTAAAAGCAGGGTATCTGGTCTCTGTGCATCCAGCCACCCCATAGGTTACAGCAATGTCAGCACTTTTTATGAACTAACTTCAAAGCATTTAAAAAAATTGGTTTGGATTTGTTTCCCTTTTTATATAACTTATTTTCTTATCTTTCTTTCTCAGACCACAATACTGTTTTCACTACCCCTTGTTTAGCTGTTGTTTCTGATTTAGGGTTATTTCTGTGTATATAGGTCTGTTTCCATAGCAGAATTCTCACATAATATCATTTTTTTCATATATTCAGGGGAAAAGA
Organism: Arremon aurantiirostris; assembly: GCA_035583995.1. NCBI lineage: Eukaryota > Metazoa > Chordata > Aves > Passeriformes > Passerellidae > Arremon > Arremon aurantiirostris. Next base: position 5,405,387 of record JAXCLO010000037.1, on the reverse strand, counting down.
GATAGCATATATAGGCAAGACACAAGAAGGAATGTATTTGATATTTACCTTACCTCACTCTAACTAGTTTCAATGGCTTTCCCTGCTAGAGAGGATGTTCTGGGTGGGAAAAAGAAGGGATCTTGAGCAGAGTAGGAACCTTAAAATAACTGTATTCACAAGTTCTTCTGTTTGGCTTATACTGATCCAGCACCTGAATGCAACCAGTTGAATATTGTCACAAGTCAAAGCTTAAACATAAATAACTGACTAAATTATTCCGAAGTCTTTCCCCAAATAACTGAAGAAAAGTGAAAAGTGATTCAACTCAGGCAAGCTGCAGTCTTGTCACAGACATTGTGTGAGCAGAATAAGAAAAAAATTATTGAGGGAATAATTCACTGTAAGTTATTTTCTTGGTTCTAATGAAGGGATAATAATCCATTGTGGTATTTTGAGTTAATGTTGGAACAGCATCATTTGATTAATCTACACTTTTTTTTCTGTCAGTATTTCCTAGAGGAGAAAATTATTCTCTTTTCTGTGAAGAATGTGGTGGGTCAATCACTGCAAATTGTCATTTGCCTGAGAGTAAGGAGATTAAGTATCATATTCTAGGTTTGATAATTTCCGGAGGGTTTTTTAATTGAAAAAAAAATCAAGTTGTCTGCACCATGTATTTTATGATATTATATGATAGTACAACAAAAACACACACAAACTAGTGCTGTAGATTTTTCTACCCCTCTTCAAACTGAGTTTGGGTGTGTGTACACAGCAGAAATGGCTGTAATTGATGCACATTTAGTTATCCTTCATTATCTGGCTTGGGTAGGACAAGAGATCTCACTAGAGGAAATGCTGCATGGACTAATGATCTGAGCTGTGTGTTGCCATGGCTGGATCTCTTTCAGGATCATTTTTTAAAGTTAGACAAGGTCTCATAGTCTATTTTATGGACTGTGATCACAATAATTTCTCCTAAAGTCATGGCATGCTGCTGAACTTTTTGATAGGCAATTTTTTTATCTTTAACTGTTAGCACAAGTCAGTTTGAAATTACTTAAAAGTGAAATTCCTTGAAATATTTTTTATGTGAGGATTCTCAAAACAAAACAAAACAAAAACCCAAAAAAAAAAAAAACAACCCACAAGTTATTTTTACTCAGAAAAGAAGATATAGCTTCAGTTTCATTTTCACTCTTTGCTTCAAACTTCCAGACGCATGATTTTTCTCTAGTTTCCATGTGAATTATTTGGATACTTCTATTTACATTGGAACAATGGATATCAGTGTTGATGAACTGAAAAGTCTTTGAGCCAGTTCTAGTTCTACCTGCCCAGCATGTCATTAGGTCAAGATTTATGGAAGGCTAATTTTGGTTTTCAAGATTAAGCTAATAATTTTGATCAAGGTTGTATTATAGGACCTAGTAATAAAAGAATAAAAGAAAAATAAAATTAGACACAGGGATTTGTGCTTCTTGCACCATCCCACTCTAAGTTTGACTATTTGTCCTAGAGCAAGCTACCAAGAGAAAGTTTTCTTTTAGGTGAAGATTTGGAAAGACAGGATCCTCCTAGGAGTGAGTTTTGCCACAGGATAAAATTCTGAAAAATGGATTTGATAACAGAGTCCATGATAAATCCTTAGCTTCATTTGCATTGGCAAGGCTGCTATTGTCAAATAAGCATTCACAGTGTTTGAAGTCTTTGATTACCATAGAGATTCTCATAACAATCCAAGACCACATTTACTCCAAACAGCAACAGACTACAAGTGTATTCTTGTCTTGAATGTTTTTGTACCTTCACTTTACTTCAAATTCAGTGTTTACTTAATAGAAGCCTTCCCACAATTCAAGCAAATTGCAATTCTTTTGTTTCTTTAGTGTGTTTGTTTTTAAATCAGTTCTTTTTAAATCAGTTTCTATCTACCCTTTCCTGTGACATAAACCATCCTTTGGGAAGTGTTAAAACACCTTATTCTGTTATTCTTTCCAAGATTTTACTGGTGTGCCTCAAACGTGGAGGTCCTTTAAAAAATGTACTGATCCCTCTGCACAGTTTGGCAGAAAATGCCACTCAGGATAGAACAGATGAAAGAATTCATGAGAGGGGGACTTGAGAAACATGTGAAAGAGAAACCCTGTGCCTCCTGCCCTGCCTGAGGGAAAGTGAACAGTGACAGGCTGAAAAGGCTGTCATGACCAAGCAGAATCAATTCCTGTTCAATATTGCTGGAGCTGGAGAAAGTGTTGCCACAGTTTTCACTCTTTTTGCTGATGTTTGAGGATCATTACTGCATAGAAATAAATATTGACACAAAAGAGGGAGGGAGAAATTATTATGGAGACATCTTAAGCTGAATTTTTGTTGTCTTCTGTGCAGAATAAGATCTGTAAGACTTTTGAACAAACAAACTATTTGAGATTTTTATGTCATGCAGTAGTTTCAAGGCCCTTGGGTACCTGTTCTCTTTGTACAGTAAGCCTCCAAGGTTACTGGTTAGGGTTTTGTTAATGCAACATTTAGTAGTTAGAACCATTCTAATCCTCTGCCACAGTTTGTTGTTCTCTTCTCCCACCCTGTCCTGGTTGTTACATTGTCCTCCATCTCAAGCAGTCAGTTGCTGACATGGTATTGGACCAGCGGAGTTCTGGCTGTAAGCACAGAACTTTTAAAGGATGTACACCCCGTGTTCAGGGATGTGTCCAAAATAAAACTTCTGAAAAACCCATACACAAATCACCCAAATTAAAGCATAAGCAGATATTCAACCACAACATCCTCCCCGTGTTCTAACTCTGCTAATCCTTGTTAAAGAGATACACTATTCCCAACAGTATGAAAATTACCAAAATGTGATGAATTTTGACCTGTCAGAGGTATGGAGCTACAGGAAATGTCTCAATTACACAATTGGTTTTTGGTTTTTTTTCTTTATTTTTCCTGTTTTTGTTGTTGGTTTTTTGTTGTTGGTTTTGTTTTTGTTTGTTTTTTGTTTTTTTTTTTTTTAATTTGGTTGGCTGCTTTTTTTTGTTACAGTTTTCTAGATAAGCTCTGCTGTGAAATTCATGAAGGCTATGAAGACATTGCCCTTTTATTCAAGAAACCATGCACTTTTTAGGTAGAACTGGAAATCTATTCCATATGGTGTTTCTTTCTATACTTTTATTGATATGATCTTAAACAAGGGCACTATCAAACAACATAAAACCTCAGATTGTGACATGATGGGATGGACTTTGGTCTGTGCTCATTCAAGGTAGCAAAAAGTTCTTAACAAATATTTAAGTGTAAGATAGTAAAATACAGATCAGGCAAAGCAACAGAGGAGTAGAAATAAATACTTCTGAGTAAGTAATTCTTCACATAAATGGAATGGAATCATAAGGATAGAAAAAGAGCAGGACAGATTTAGTGCTTGTGAATTTGCAGGTTGCACATACAGGTGCAGTCAGAGCAGCCTCTGGATGGAGAGCCTGAGGCCCTGGTAAGGAGGAAATTCTGGTGTTGAGAAAATTCATTCTGGGTGTCCTTGGTGGGGCAGGGTGGAGATGAGATGAGGAAATGATCTCTCCCAGGGGTGTTGTGCTGGCCCCACCAGGTAAATCTGAGCGAGGTGGAAGGAGGAGTGCAGGTTGGAACTGACCTTTCCCAGATTAATTACCAGCTCCTGAACTTCATTATGTTTCATCTGCCATTCTCCATTATTAATTCCCTGTACAACACGCTTGAATGCATATGTACCTGTCAGTCTTATTTTGTAAGAATTAATTAATAGCAGAAGCAAGTATGAATTTTAACATTTTGGCTATTGTTTTCCATAGATATTTTACTTTGTGCTGGGAGATCCTGGCTTAGAGTACCCTTCCATATATGGTGTATTATATAATGATGTATTCCCTGTCAATCTAAATTAAGCCTGCCCTGCACATATATATCTACATATGAAAAAAGGAAAAATTAAAATGTAGCATTTATTAGAAATTTACACAAGAGGGTTTCTAAAATTATTTTTCTACATAAATTGAGTTCAAATTAAATGTCAAATATAATTTGGTGTTAGAAGTTTGAAATATATGATAGTCCTTTGAGGAAATCTAAGCACTCAGTCCTCCCAGCCAAATTGTTATTTGCATAATAGTGAGCTATAAGGTTATATATCATTATATGGCGGAATGCCAGACCATAATCTGCACAGTAAAGCTACTGAAAAGCTCAATCTGAAAAGCATTCATCTTACAAAGGAGTTTGCATCTCCTATAAAATATGAAGCATATTGACTTTTTTTTTCCTTGAGCAAACAGAGCACTGCAATCTATTTCCAGTATTCTTCTCGTTTGGCTGTGTTAGACACAAATGTAAAATGAATGTTGACATATTTGTTTAACACCCCTGAACAGATTAAACTGCTTTAGAACTTCTTCTGTAATCAGCCTTGAACAACGTAAACAGTCACATCCCTGGATAGATTAAATTGTTTCAAAAGTTCTTAATTAATCAGCAAGATTAAAAAAAACTAAACCAGCATCCTTTGTCAGACATGCTGGGTTCACCTTCTGATTATGTTAAATTTCACCATGGGGTATCTTTAGCCATATACATATGTAGTTAGGACCAATATTAAATTTTATTGTCTAAAAGGTCTTAATTCCAGACAATTTGACCAAGATGCTCTGGATGAATCAATTCAGAAATAGCTAATATTTATGAGTTGGTGTGAGAGGGAGGGGGGTTTTGTTTATTTGTTTTCAGGGGTTTTTGTTTGTGGCTTTGTTTCTGTGGGGTTTGTTGTTGTGTTTGTTTTTTTTAATTTTAATTTCTTTTTATTTTCTTATCTGTCTCACACTTATTTGATGCTAAGAATTTTTCAGGAACTAAATTAGGAATTGCCCTTGGACACAATTATATTCATGTAATATAGTTATTCCCATTTCAGTACAGCTATTTTGATTCATGCATTTAAAAAATAACCTATAGCCAGAAATAAAAAATTCACAAACTTGGGCAATTTTGTCAATCATGATTGTTTAGGGCCAAAGTGTTGTGAACTTATTCTAGGCATTGATCCTGCTGATATTTAGAGTTTACCAGAAGTCAGATACACATATTGAACAAGCAACACACATTGGACTCAATGCTCTTTTGAACAATTCAATGCAAGACTAATTTTCAAAGACAGAATTCCCCCCTCATACCCTAAAAACTCTTTGAAATTTAATGTTTCAGGTACTGGGAATTAAAAAAGTTGAGAATGATGGCAATGCAGTGTCCAATCCTAGCAAGTCACTGCTGCCAGAAGTTGTTGGTATTTCTCCAAAATGAAATAGTTTTTTTTTAAAACTCCAATAATCTGGTACAACACTACTGATATTGAAGGACAATTTAAACTCAAACTGAACAGTGGCACCTCTAGGGTGTATAAAATATGCAGCAATTTTACATCAGTTCATTAGGTATGTAAAAAAAAATAAAATTAGCACCAAGTATATCATAGTTGGAAATTTTTCTTTACAGGTCATTTAGATAATTTTTCTTACTGATAATTCATATGAAGATGTACACATTTTTAGGATTTGTAATGTTTTTAATTGTTTTTCCCCAAATATCAGAACAGGGAAATTTTAAAGATATTCTAAGATAGTAAAGCCTCTGTAAATTGAAAACAGTCATCTCCTAAACAAAACCAAGAAACTGCACAAAAGTTATAGAATCCAAAAATGTATAATTACGCATTTAAGGCAAAACCGTGATAGGTTATTTAAATAAATTCAGCACAATTCCTTCTTTATAAGTATTGCCTTGAGCTCAATTTTCAGAATTTTACAGAGATTTGTAGTATCTCTAAGCACTGGTAATTTTTTTACCACATTCACTTTAAAGGTTAATATAAAATTTTTACATTAAAATCATTACCATCTAAATTTCATTAGGAAATAGAATAAAAACATAAAAATATTTTCTTACTAAAAATTCCTTGTGCTCTGTATTCTCCTAAATATTAAAGAAATTATTCAAAAGGTGGAATGCTTGCATGCATGTGTCTTCTAGAGAACCAGGACCCTGTTCTTGTGAGGGAAGATCCACAAATCCTCCTAGGAAGAATTCTTGTTTATTGGCATTAATTAAAATAAGCAAACTACTCACTGCACTGTCAAGGAAATAATTTCTAGTACTAAGATTAAAAAAATATCATATCTCATAATGCTTTACCGATTTTACAGTCTCAAAGTGGTTTTTATGTTTATAAATGTGTTTTGTAAATGATGCATAAATACATTAAGGCAGACAACTTAGAACTACTGTAGAAGGCAACAAATTAAATTATAAAGGAGAAATAGTGCATTAATAAGATAAGGTAAATGAATGTATGTAGGAAATAGTGAAACAAGGGTAGGTATCTCAAACTGACCTTTCAGAAATTTGAACTGAACTTTTAAACCTCACTAGTAGATTAGATTTAGAAAAGTCTGGTTATTGCTTTGTACCAAATGATGTTCTCACCATAATAAAACACTAAAATGCACTAAACATGTGCACAATTGAAAGGGGAAAGAGACACAGAGCTCCTCACAATCTGGGCTTGGTCAAAACAGAAGCCATGCCCTGCAGAGGCCTGTTCTGAAATGGCTTTTGGATAAAAAGTAAATTCTAATCAAGGAGTGTTTTCCTGGTCATTTGTACTAAGCATGTGGGGCTGTGGGTTTCCAGGAGCTTTGTCTTGCACAAAATAAATTTCCCTCTAACTCGTCATGTCGTGTTCCTATTCTGATGCTGTGTGAAAAAGAAAAAAACAGGTTTTATTTTTGTCTCAACTATGAACCCCGGTATATTATGTAATCCAATGTCTTATGTAAATTTAACTCTTTAGTGATTTCCATTCCTTTTTTACTTGGGTGTTATGTATGCCAGTTTCCCAATTTTCCTCAGAGGCCTCTTATTCCCTCTCTGTTCAAGGATACAGCTCTGAATACACTTCAAATACATATTTAAGCTCTGAAATTTAAATATGCATAGAGTATATGCACATAATTCCTTTTCAGAAGACAGGTAAGGTAATGAATTCTCAAATTCAAACCATTTTTTTATAAATGCTATTAGTAATCCAAAGGCCAAAAAGAAACAACTTCAATCACTACAGGTAAGAGTTTGAATTTGTCATCTTAGTGAGTTTCTGGTCAGTGTTCTAGTGCAAAATATCCCCAGACAAAGGGAGCACTCAGGAAATCAGATATCAGGAACCTGCCAGGTTCCTGGTGCCCTTTGCCTGCTACAGAATATAAATGCTCTGCTGTGTGTCAGAATTCTGGGTGCAAACAGAGAGTGGTGGTGGTGCCCTCAGACAAGGCAGTGTCGGTGCTGGGAAGGCACCAGGGAGGGGTGAGAGCCCTCAGATCTCAGGGTCACTGTGACCAGCACAGGCTGGGAGCATCTGATCTCCCTGCCTGCAATCTCTCTAAAACCAGGAACACTCTGGTGACCCAGCACTGTCCTGTCAGCACAGGAGAAACCCCTCTGGACTCCAGAGTTTTATTGTTATTATTATAATTATAATCCTGAAGTGAAGAAAATTCATTTGAAAGCAGCTTTTGTAGTTGAACCACTGTGAAATACAGAGGTGCCTCCTGATACAGGATGTTTCAAGACTATTACTTGTGAAGTAGAGGAATGTCAGAGTTCATTATATGGCTGTTAAATTTCAGTGAACTTCCTTTCAGTAATCAATTCTAATCCTGCAGATTTGGAATGTCTGTCCTATTAGATATAAATTAAATGCACTTCTGTGAACTTTCATTAAGAGCTTTTCTTTTACCTTTCCTCCCTTTGAGATGTGATAACACTAGCAACTGATAATTCTTCTTACTGCCACTGCATGCACAGGGTCTTGTTCACCTCATCCTTCTAATTGCAGTTATTTTAAAATGAGAACTTCTACTAAAGAAAACAGTAATCAAGCCCAAAACTCAACATTTCTAATATATGCTGCCCCAGTAGGAGCTTTTTCTTTGAATTTCTAATTAAAAACCTTTTAAAGGAAGACAACTTGAGTCTGAAACTGTCAGGTCTCCCCTTGTCCTTGATACATACAGGGGGGGAAACAATAAAAAAAGCCAGAGAGAAGATTTTACTTTTAAAGAAGCTCCATTTCCTTGAGACGTTTGTATTCCAGTATTACTCACTCTCTTTCTCATGGGAGCACAGTTCTAGTCTTCAAATGAAAAAGAAATAATAAAACAGATCAGGAATAGTGGACCTCAGACCTACTCCTTCTCTCCTTTTCTTGGGCTGTTATTTCCGTATAGAAAGCTACTCTAATGGGACACTTGTAAATGGCAGGGAATTTAGCCCTTGTGGAGTCTTCTCCAGAAATTGGATTTCTGCTTAAGCAAACAGCAAACCATGCAGCAGGGAAAAAGCTATTTATTTGGCTGCCTGTTGAAGAGCCTCACAAAAATACAATTCAGGCTGATGTGATCGGGGAAGTCACTCTAGTATGCACTGAAAAAAGAATCATTTTGCCTCACTTGGATGTTGAAATAATCTTTTAGGTGCAGTGAAGATTAATATGAGATCAGTCCAAATTTTAAAGTTTATTTAAAATAGGAATCATGTAATCCATCAGTTGTTATTAAGAACAGATTTCACTAATGGCTATCAAAACCTCATTATTTTGTTTGCACTTCTGGGTATCTGTCTAGTTTGGGGAGAAGCTAAAAATCTAGGCAAGTGGAAAGAAAATCAGGATGTTTTCTTCTTGTTTAGACTTCCCTTTTTAATGCTCCTAAGCCCCTCAGTTGAAAGATGCCATCAATATGAATGGTTGTCTCTGATTTGAACCCTTTGTTCCCTTCTAATCTGTGCCAATTAATTGATTTTTTTTTTAGTAGGAAGTAGCCCACCACAGACATGAATAAATTCTCTCTGCTGATCATGAGTACCTGGTCATTGACAACCAGAGTTCTCCTGTCCAGGGCAGTCTCTGTGTTTATCACTTCCCAAAGCCAGATCCTGCTTGCTTGAAAACTTCCTGCAGAGATGAATCTGCTCCAATTGCCATAATTTTGTTGTACATGAGTGGACTCCATGTCACATGAAATCTCACTGGTCTTCTGTTTTCTATTTCAGATTTTCGATGCCTATTACTGTAAGGTCTGTCTGACAATCTAATTTTTTAGTGTCTCTAAGCTCTACTTTCAAAAAGTCAGTTGTCCAACATGCTATTAAAATTTCAGAAGCAAATAAAAGAGCTATTTTGTCCTTTTTTTTTAATGTTAGTAATTAATGCTCATGCATTTTGTTTCAAAAGGAGATTTCCAGAGTGAATGACAAAAATCTCATTTTCTCTCCAAATCTCCTCTACCAGTTGCACTCCACCCATATGCATTCCTACAGCAATAAAAATCCATGACAAGATTTAAGGAGTTATTTGGATTGAAAGTAGGAAACAGTTTAATGGGGAGGAAGGATGGCAGGAGGAGGGTGGAAATGGCTGAGAATTCTCAGAGTGAATGGTTCTATTGTGATATTTAAGTGCAGCTTCAATTAGGGCTAAGTGAATCCTCACAACAAGGGAAACTGGCCTTTGCAGTTTTAACTGGGAGGCAGGTGATGATTAATTCTTTGGCATCTTTCTGTTCAGTCAGATATAGAATTGACTCAAGTGCTTTATAGAAGATGAAATAGCTCAGTGAATTATGCTTCCTCTCCATTATGGAGTGAAAAAAATGTCATTAACAGAACTACAGAGTGAAAGTCACTGTATTTGAGAGTTCTCTAAGCACTTAGTTCATGTTCATTCAGGAATTATTCACACACTAGCGATGAACATTAAATTGTGGTCTTGAAACTTTTAAGCAGTGTGTGATTTCATGATGATATTTTTCAATTACACATAATAGGGTAGATGTGAGCTCTCATATCTCTTCACCTTTTAGTATTTATAGATATGCTTCCCATAAATTAAACCATTCACAATTACATACAACAATTTATTTCACTAACTCTTCATATGCTTCTTTGCAGTTATTAATATACTTCCTTGGTCCTGATTTTAACTACTGGATTTGCTTCAACAGTCCCTGTTTTGTATTAATGCCATCATGTTGAGGCTGCATATAAATGTAGTGGGAAAATATCTTGCTATCACAATTCTCTGTGTATTTTGAATGTTGAGAATGTGTACGGTATCTTTATCAGTCTTTGTATTGCCATAATTAATATCTGAATTTATGGAAGAATCTGTAGGTGGAAAACTCTTTGTACAGCAGTGGCTGCAAAATCCCAGTTGCTTGGTAAATATCAAATCAGTGGCTGCACATGAGAAGGGAAAGCAAAGTGCTTTGGACTAAATAGCTGAATCTTGGCGGGTTTAAGGGGTGAGGTGCATTGCTGCAAACAGGCTTGAGGGCAGTGGGGGTAGTTCATGGCTGTGCTGTGTCTGCTGAGGATGCCCAGGTGATCTAAAGCCCAGGGATATTGTTTTCTCTGAGTTTCCAGCTGACCAAGGCAGGAGTGATGAGCTCCTCACCTTCACCAGCAGTGGCTCTTTGGCTCTGGTTTCACATTCAGCACAGGCTGAATGTTTGCAGAAGGTTTGCTGACTGCAGGGTGAATTCTGTTGAAATAAATTGAATGATAGAAAGTTGAAAAAAAAACAACTTGTAAGAACAAGTTTTTTAAAACACAGTTGTAAAATTAAAGTGAGAAAGGCTCCATTTTATTAAGCAAAATTAATTTCAAAATGCTGCTTTTCTGTCTCTGTGGAAATCTCTATGCTGACTTGTGAAATGTCTTTATTATGATACATAAGGTGAAATATAAATACATCTTATAATGAAAAAAAAAATCATTTTGGGGTGGTTTTAATTAACATCTTCTGATAATTGAAACATTTCCTGTGCTTGTGCCAGATATCTTATATGTTAATACCAAAAAGATTTTCTTCTAATAACAGTAACTATGAGTGTAAATCCATATGAATTCTCAATGGCACTGTGGGAAAAATGCTCCAAAGGGACAGTAAATGTCTGTATTTTGTATTTTAGGGGAACAGCAGTGCAATTACTGTACAATCCTCACTTACCAACCATTTTAATCTCAGTTTAATGTGTGTGGCAGTTCTCCCAGAATGACCTTGATGCTGTGCTGAATGTTTTGCATTTTTTATCAGGCTCACGCAGATACAAAGAAATGTAATCCCACTTAATGGGATATTATATCCAAACCTTATTTAACATTTTATAAATTGTATTTATATAAAAGTTCTATCTATTTACAGTATATTAAGGCAAATCCCTTTAGCTGGACCAGAGCACTTTTTGTAGTGAGCTGTGCATCTGATCACTTATTAGTTTGTACATGGAGAGATGCTATTTAAAGTCTTACAGACTCCCTTGAAGTAAATTGTACCCTCCAGCTAAACCTGACACAGTGCAAATAACACATCCAGAATTCTGTACAGTCTTCAGTGGCAAACTACTGTTTTTGAGATCCCTCAGTGGCATCCCTAGCCTCAGCTGTATGAGCCAAACTTTTGTGCCTTGGTACCTTTGAAACTTCAAATGCTCTACAATGCTATCAGGGCAATGGAGGAGCTGATCTCAAAGTCCAATATTAAAACTTCCCTCAAGGACATTTTCATTAGAACTTTGTACATGGACAGTTCAAAAGACTTGGTTATTGATTTTTGCTCAGAAGTCCTCTCTCTCTTCTTGTTTTGTTCAACATTTTGACAGAATTTCAAACCCCACAAAGTGGGCAGCAGAAGATTCCAGCTAGGATTTTATGCTGTTCGTTTGATTTCTTCAGGCCACATCCTTCCTCTGTCCTTGTCAACACTACAAGGAGAGGAGCCGTCTTAGAAGATTTCCTAAAAGGCAGAAGCAATTTCACAGCAATCTAAGAAAAATCTGACCTTTCCACATACAGCAAATCTCTCTTAAGTAAATAACCTTTTTAGCTGTAAAATTTTGCTGAGACATTCATTTATCAAAAACATAGATAAAAATCAGTCTGTGTTTATCTCCTCACCATTAAAAAATTGCATTAAAAAGAAGCTACTACCAATGAGAGTGGACTGTAGTAAAACAGCTATAGCAAACAAAATAATTTTTAACAAACTAGAACTGTTGATTTAGAGTTTGTGAAGTTGGAAGATGGGCAATTAATTACCATCTGCACTTCCTATCCTTAGCCCTATTATCATTTTCATGGACACTGTGTAATGAGGTTCATTTAGCCTCAACTGCATTTCCAGGATATATAGCAGTTCAAAATTAATAGGATTTATGAAGAAGTTAATGAATGAGCAGTGTAATTATTTCTGTTTAAAGAAAAGCATGATCTACTTGATCTTTATGAAAGGTATTGCAGGTCTTTAATTGCTCAGTGCTTACATCCTACATTGATGGTTGACAAGGCTGATATTCTCTTTCCTTTCACTTGATTTCACTGAACACATTTTGATATAACAAAAAATTCAAGATAAATACCTTTTCTGAGATGGAGCTAACCAGCCTTCTCTTGTAAAGAGGTTTCTGAGATATTTTTACAGTGGGTTTTTTTTTGTCTTTTCCCATATCCTATTCTGTTCTATTTTATTTTATTTTCATCGATATCATCCTTTTTTCTAAGACTTCTGAATTCCTAAGCTCTCAGACTTCAGAAGAACATTTAAATTAGTACTTACCATCACAAAGTGTATCTCTTATTCACCAAGACAAGTAGGCACAGTTAATTTCCTGAATGTACTTAAATCTTTATTCTCCAGATAGAACATCTCCACACACTGATGAGTTAGCTAGTATATAAACCTAATATTGTTCAGTATATGAAAAATAATATTTTAACTAGTTTGTTGTTTTATGGGTTTAAATTTTGAATCAATGGCATTTTATATAAGGAAGAGGAGCTTGTCACATCTTTCAGATTGAGTATTTCAGTATTTTCTAAGGTTTCATTGTTAGAACATTTCTTTTCAGTTTGGATTCTGTTTTGGCTATGGTGTAAAATTGAGAGATCACTTGGACAATGAAATTTGAATACCCCTCACAGTGTTACCAGGTTCAGAGATGCCCAATTTGGTAACTTGTTGCACTGAATGGATTATCGTGCTCATTTAATTTTGAATGTTCTTCTACCAGTCTACTTTTTTTTTGTATTTTTATAAACAATCCTTTAAAAGGTTTTATAAAGCTCCTGTTTCTCAAATGTCAACACAAGAGGAAAACACAGTGTATATAAAGAGGAATCTTCAGCCCCAGTGGTGGTGCTGAAGTTACTTTGCCAAGGCTAAAAGAGGAGATCAAAAGACACTGATCTGTTAAAAGACAGACCCTAAATAAATTGATGTATTTGTACAATGACAAGGGGGAGCTTAGGATATGTTAGTGAAAAAGCTACCAAGCCATGAAGTCTGATTTTGAGGCAGATACAGATGAGAGCTTTGTGCAAACCTGAGCTGCAGATCTGCACTGCACAAAATTGAGGTCAACCACACACATTTTGCAATCGGGGCCACTTGAATCTGAAATACAAAATGGTGAAATCCTCTTTTTGCTCCCACTTTCAGAAGTAAGCTCCAAGATTTCCTCCTGGCTGTGGTTTTGCGCGGTGTTTCAGTGGCTCATTACGCAGTTCTTGCCTTCCTGCTTGGGCAGAGGGGCTCTGTGGAGAGCCTAAAAGAGAGGCCAGGGCTGTTCTGCGGGCTCCTTTCAGACAGCAGTTGAGATGGATGTTTTTGTCTTCCTCTCATTATCCAGTGGGTCCTTCCTAGCTGGCATTTTACCACAATTCATGGCATCAGTTGCCTCAGACGCACTGTGTAAAGCTGCTGCTTATACTTGAATCCACAGCCCGTATTTTCTAAGTGACCATGCCTATGAATCTTGGCATATAAGGCTTTTAAAGTGTTTTTTCTGCATTAAGATGTGCTCAAGAGATTGATCTAATCCAGTGAGTTAATGCAGACTTCTTCCTCTCTTCTTAATAAAAGCATTTTGCTTAGAGATAGATCCAGTGTGGAGGGTAATTCATTTACATGAACTGCCATGAGTTACATTTCACAGAATCACAGAATATTCTGTGTTGGAAGGGCCCTCCTAGGATCACCTGAGTCCAGCTCCTGGTCCTGCCCAGGACAGCTCAAGGATCTCACCTTGTGTCTGAGAGTGTTGTCCGGGCTCTTGGTTCTGTTAGTTTGTCAAAGTTCTGGTGTGTCAATGAAAAACCAAACCAACAAACAAAACCAACCTGGGGCACTTCACAATTTTATAATTTGATTATTAATATTCAGGAATCCCATTTCCTCTCTGTACAACTGACCGTTCCATCTCAGATGAAATCTCATTGCAAAACTTACTTTTCAAAGTAAGTTTTCAACTTTTCAAAAATGTCCTTTTTTGCCTTTTTTTTTTTTTTTCTCAAGAACTGGTGAAGGACAAATAAAGACTTATGTCCAAAATTCTAGCTCTTCTCCAAACAATTACATTACTTATATTCTCAGAAATTCTGGTAACAATATCTTCAAACAGTAAAATGTTCATATTTATTACTGAAGGTGAATATCCCTAAATTTCAGACTTGTCTTTATATTTCTGATTAACTGTGAATTCCTGTTTTCCATGTTAAGAGTGAAGACAAATATTCTAGTTATCCAGGAGAGCGGTACATTTATAGTCATGGCATGTTGATTTATTAGAAAGCAGAAATATCCTGTACTGTTCTTTCCCACTGTTACCTGTTGTTTTTTTTTTCTCTTGGTGAACACAGAAGTTGTTTCACAGATTATTTCTTATTTCTTAAATACTTCTTATTTATCTTACTGCTCATAGATAGTTGTGGAAGAGTATGAGAGGAGGCTTTCTGTGGAGGCTGTGGGATAAGCAGACAAATATGAAAAAGATATATAAAAATATTAAAATAATAAAAAAAAGATAAACAGAACAGTGGTTATGGACTCTTGGCACTCAGTGAACATCAACTGTGCTCCAAGCACCTCCAGGCTCCCATCATCTCTCTAAAATACTGATCCTTGCACAGATGCAGAAAGTCAGGGAAAAGGTTCTTCAATGTGAAACGATGTTGGATTGAAAATATTTTGTTAAACTTAATCTAATTAAAAATTTAGTCCTGCTGAATTTTATGTCCTCCCAAATGATCTGGGGAGCTTTCTCTTAGTCTCTGATCAGGTAGTTCTGTCTAAATATTATACTTTACTGTGCACATTAGCCTGGTGTGGCTATAGCACACACCCTCCTGTGCACATGAACATGCACATCTCTTGCCATTAAAGATGAGAACAATTGAAAAAAACCCAGCCCACCAGAAAAATAAAAACATCCATCAGGTGACAACTTGTGCAGAGAGCTGTGAAGGCACCAAAGCAGTAACAAATGGCTGTAAAAATACCATATGATTGCTCTTCCTGCCTCCTTGGTGGGAACAGAACTGATGCAGAACAATTGGGCTGCAAACCAAGAAAGTGAGTAAACAAACTCCATTTCCAAATGGGAGTCAGATTTGAGAAAATGCTATCAGGAAGAATCAGGTGAGGGAGAATGGAACAGAGTTGTTTAGAAGGTAAAAAGGGCAACCTATGAAGGTTGCCCTTATATGAAGAAAATAAAAGATACGAACAGCAAAAACAGAGGTGCAAAAATTGAGAATATTAAGCGACATGATCCACTACTTTATTGAAATGCTTTCTTACCAGTGTAACTAAACTGATTTCCATGAAGCTGAACTGGCAAAATGCTAGTGATTTTTAAGGAGTTGCAGTAAAATTATACTACTCAAGCAATTTGGACAAATGAGTTAAAAGCTTGCTAACAATAGGGGTGTCCTAAGGGGGAAAAAAAATTGCTCTCAACAGGAAAGAAGTGTTAAATCAGTTTTATTTGGTTTAATATTATTCTCCTTCAGCATTCCAGATAGTGAAAATACAAGGAACTTGTTTTTTCTAAGATGAAATAAAAACTAGAGATTTTTATTTCATCTTAGAAGTCAATGAAAAAATTCCATTGGCTGCACAGGCATTAGCTCAGGCTCAGATACAAGAGGGGATGATGAGCAGATATTTCTCCCTTCACTTACTGGGTGAGCAAATCAGCTCCATACAATCATCCACTGTTTGCTAATGTTGATTTGTTTACTCCACAAATTGGCTTCTAAAGCCTGGGAATACTTCATTGCTGCATCTCAATTCAAGCAGGTTATCAGGATCTTCACCTTATAGATTCCATCTGCACCAGTTCATAAGCCCTTTTTGAATATTCTCTACCTAATGTCAGATTTTAACCATTAGTTCTTAATTTTATAGTTTAACAAAATTTTATATTCTTTTATACAGTCTTAAATCTGGACAGAGTACTAATTACAGTATTTGGACTGTATGCTGTCCTGGATTACTTAATTTATTCCAGCAGTTGTCCTTGCTATTGATCAGAACAGTCCAGCATTTGAAGGAGAAAGCAATGTTTTCATGCAGAATTGCACAGGGAATTTTTAAACAGGCGAAATAAAAGAAGGCAGAGATATGATGGAATAGCTGGAGCAGGAAACAGGTTGTGTGTTTGAAGGAAAGTGTTTGACTTTGGGACAATTGACCATGCCTGTCCTTTATTCCACTCACCAAGCTGAACATTTTTGGTGGTGCCCCAAACAAGGTAAGAGGGAATGGGCACAAACTGAAACAGAAAAGGTTCCCTCTGAACAGAAGGAAGACCTTTTTAAGTGAGGGTGACAGAGCACAGGTAGCCTGGAGAGGTTATGGAGTCCCTGTCTTTGGGGATATTCAGAAGCCATCTGGGCACTGTCATGCTCAGACTAATCTTGCTGACCCTCTTTGAGCACAGACATGGGGAAATGATGATTTCCAGAGGTCTCTGGTGACCTTGACCATTTTGTGATTCTGTAAATAATAATATTCATACTTTCCTAACACTTCTGTTTATATTTTGCAACTTAGAAACAAGCTTTCTAATTCCTTAATGAATAAAGTCCTACATAAATTTAGGGGTCCTTCCTACCTTAAATCTGCAGAGAAGAAAAACCATCCATAAAGACATTTTCTGCTTTGCAAAAATTAATAATTCTAAGCATTACAGTGTAGATGAGGAAATTCAGCTAAAAAGCATCATTTCCTCAATGTTCCTGACAGTGACAGGAGCACCACCAGTCTGCCACTGGTTTGCTGGCTTAAATGGAAAGTGATGATTTCAGGTGCTGCTCTGTGCACAGCTGAAATGACTTGGAGTGCTTTGGAACATATTTACAACATTCACTCAGTCTTTAGGTGTTATCTGGGCTCTTAACCTCATGTTCCTGTATGTATGGTCTTATCACCTTG
The DNA here is from genome assembly GCA_035583995.1 of Arremon aurantiirostris. NCBI lineage: Eukaryota > Metazoa > Chordata > Aves > Passeriformes > Passerellidae > Arremon > Arremon aurantiirostris. The sequence continues at coordinate 5,388,055 of JAXCLO010000037.1, read as the reverse complement.
CCCTTAGAACTTTCTTGCAGCTCCTAAATTACCAATCTTTGGGTTAAGCACTTGATTTTTTAGCTTTTGATCTCCTAATTTGCTCATCTATCTTCTGTTCCCACTTTCCCCTTTTAAATTCATTCTGTTGCTTCTCTCATTTGATCCTGTAGTATTTTTTGTGACATTATCTTCCCTTCAACCCCTTTCCCTGAACTATTTGGCCCAATTTTCTCTCCTGTTTAATCCATTGTATTCAGTTCCTTCCATTTAATGTCCTGTGACAAACAGTTCTTAGCAGACACCTGTTAAATCACACACAGTTCTGGTGTGAATGCAGATAACCCTTTCTATTAGCAAAAAATTGATATATGGAGCTCAGATTTGATGGAGTCGAAGCAGCTCACATGAATACCAGCAAATTGAGTCCCTTCTCTTCTGAAATGAAAACTTTTTTTCTTAACAAAACCACTGTCTCTCAGACCAGTGAGAAAAGCACTTCTCAGAGACATTGTGAAAGCTTAAAAACTTAATAGTTTTTTAAATAGCTTCATAGTAAAAGAACAATTTGATTATAATGGTAGAAGTTCAATATGAGTCTCCTTAAGTTTGTAGAAGTGTTAAAAAATGTCCCATTGACACTATTTCAGATTGGCTTCGAGATCAGAAGAATGTGGTTTTTCTTTTCTTTTACCATCAGGTAATGAAGGCAGAAGGAATGGCATTTTCCTGACTCCTTTATATCTAGGAACTTATTTAAATTAAAAAATATAAAATGAAAAGCACAATATTTGTGCATTTAATCTAATATTCAATGGCTGTTGACATAACAGTTCCCTGGGCAATCATATACAATTTCAATTAATAGTTTTAATTAAGTGCTGTTTTAACCTTCAATCTCTTTTTCTACTTTTGCTGTTACAGTCCTAAGTGATGGACTGTCCTCAACCTCTCTTTATTGTTTTCCTTTCTTCTCCATTTGAATTTTTGCTGATGAAATTTTTTATTTGTTGCTAATTCTGTTTTTCTTTTAATCCTAATTTTGGATAAAAAGAAAAACAGCATTAGCAGCAAATGCAGTGGTATGGAGATACTCCGTACCACCAGTCATGTTCTTGTTCCTGGCTGTTTTGTCTTTGCTGTTTTATTTCTATGCCTTTGTTTATTTTCAAACATGCTCCAAATACATGCATTTATTTCAATGACATTCAAATGTGTGTTTATTGTGTACAAAATGGTAAAAAAATGGGATTTTTGTTTTACCACAAAACCTGCAATTTTAGCCTAAGAAGAGCTTCTAATATCTTAAAAAAAATTGTACATGTGTTCAGTCCATATTCTGAGCATCACTGTGTGACTGGTAAATTTTGAATTGCTGAACAATTCTAACATTTAAATGAAAAAAAAAGCTAAGTCAAAGGCAGTAAGTTCAAGCAAGATTTGTGCAATTTAAGCTTGTCTGAAACACCCCATTGATGCCCCTGTGGCCCTGCCTGTCAGGAGTGAATCCATGGGAGGGGCTGGTTTTGGAAACCACACTAAAAATCCAGACAGAATTAAATCCATTTAAATCCAGACAGAAATATTTCCCTGTGAGCAGGGCAGAGGGAAAGCCCCTGCTGAAGAACAGCTCTCTGTGCACACCCTCAGTGGCTGCAGACAAACCCAGAGCTCAGGGGGAGCAAACAAATGCTCGTCCCAGGCTGCTCCCCTAATGGCTTTTATTAGTGGTCAGAGATGGCAGCACTTACATTCTTTACATTCTTTTCTCATCAGAAGAAATTGTTCTTATCTTCTCAATAGGGACTGTGAATATACAGTTCGTTTGCCAAGCTGAGCAACTAAACATTTTTTTTGTCTTTCTAATGGAATCATCCCCATTACAGCACATTCATTATTTTCCCTCCATAACACAAAATTAAAGAAACTTTTGTGGTTCTGTCTTCTTTTTTTTTTTTTTTTTTCTGTTGGGAATGGACCTTACATTTTGGCAGGTTTTTTTTCTGGTAATTCACTCTGACTTTTTGGCTTTTTTTCACAGTTTAAAAGCTCAAATACGATTTCTGCACAAACGTGATTTTATGTTATTTAAAATAAAAGCAGGATGTTTAATTTAGCAAGAAATTCATGTCCTTAGAATGCATTCTAGGATAGACCTTTTACAACATCACCAAATTTCTGGATGATATCCGCTGTTCTCACTTATTTGCATGTCATATAAGAACTTCAATTTTGAAAATTGTTCTCTGTGGTTTTTTACCTTTCATTTCCTCACCTACCAACCAAGGCAATTTTTTATGTGGTCCTCACTTCCATAAAATTTTTAATACAGTTATCCTTACAACTATCTTCACAGTTAGTGAAATTACAATAGCCCTATTTAATATATTATAGCCTTGTAGAAAACACAGCTACAAAGGGTGTAAAAAAGAACTTGTCTCCTCCTTCTCCCTGTGGAAAGACAAGATTATCTGTGATGATAATGTGACAAATAATTTGTCTAATTTGGCCTTTAAAATGGCCAAATACAATTCAATGAGTATTTGCTCATTTATTTCTCCTAAACAATGGGATTTTAGGCTTCCTTAGGTAGATACTATATTTCATGTAATTTATGCAGTTTGTCACTATTCTGTATGGCAAGCTGGTCTTTTAACATATTTGTGATTCCTCCCTGTTTGCTGAAAGCTTTCAAGCATAATTTCTTCTGTTCTCTCAATCAACTAGAGAAAGATACTTGCACTCATCTACTGAATTCTACTCCATGCACATCTGTCTTTACGACTAAATTCTAAGTATGTTTTTTCAACCATTTCTTCTCTCAACTTTTTACAATTTCCTCTCTCTGCAGTTGATTTCTGAACTGGCATATGAGATAGGTGGCAGGACCTAATAAAGCAGAATATATGATATTTACTGTGTGTCTCCTCTGCAGACAGTTCTCTCACAGAAGGTAATTACCTCTCAGAATTTACTTAAGCAGGTTCGTTCTTCCTCCTCTGCTGCTCAGCTTACACTTCCCTGCTCCCAGGTGGTGTTTCTGAGCTAACAGCCTCCTTTATATTCAAACAACCATGGAGAACCTGTGAGCACTTATGGAAGGGCACAGAAGCAAGAGAGAGGCAGAGTCCTTCCTGTCTGGGGACATAAAACTGAAGCCTTTGTGTATCCTCTGTGAAAATATTCTGTGCAAGCCACATGTGAGGAGTCCAGGCTGCCCAGCAGAGCTAAAGTGTCCCCTGGTTACTACTCAGAGCCTCACCAGCTTTTCTAGTGGCACAAATGGAGTCACCAATCCTGCCAGGCAAATGTGTAAATGAGAGTAGAGGTGTGGGTTGGATGTTGGACTCTCGCTCTTTTAATCCTTGTGCAATTTAGCGACACCATTTTTTTCTTTTTTTTTTTTATGGTAAGCTTGTCATCACAGTATTTTTAAGTGAAAGCAGTCATGTCTTCTGGCTTAGCATCCTTTTCTGCCTCCTTGCTCTTTTGAGTACTTCTAAGCTTTCTGATGTTTACATTTTGTAACAAACTTTTTTACTGACTTTATGTAAATAATTCACTGTTTTGCATTCTTTTCTGGAGGAGGAGAAATTTGATGCACTGTTGGTTTGTCCAGTGTCATTGGAGAGGTGGCACTGTCGTCCTCCAATCCACTGTCCGTTTTGGCAATCTATAAATGTTGGAGTCAGAACTCAACTTTCCCTCTTTTTACCTTGGAGATCCCAGCGTCCACATTGTTTTATTTCATGTCCTAGAGCAACACTTTTCCATCTCTTGTATTTTTTGATGCCAGTCTCTCAAGCATTAGCACATTTGACAGAAGAACACATCCTTAGACTGTAGCTGGATTGTGCCTAGACAGCACAGACCAGAGATTATAAGAATTATTGCTAACAGAAGTGCCATCTATTTCCCACCTCTTTGCTTTTGGGATTAATACAGTGATTAATTAATTTTCCATCTGATGAATGAGAAGATTAATTTCTAAGCAGTATGGCTGGAATCCTTTTTCAACAAAATATCAGGAGTGGTAACATGCCCAGTTACCATTATTCACTCCTGAGAATTTCTAGTTCAGCCATAATTCTTCTCCAAATAAGTTAGCTGAAAACCTGTGTGATGATTAAATATTATTGCTATTTTAATGAGATATAAACCACATGATGGTCAGATATGTGACAGAAACCTTTAAAAATAACCTAGAGACCTTTAAAAATATACCAAAGGGATGATATTGGTGAAGTCTGTCAATAAATGAAACACTGATTTAAACATTCCTGAGACACTTAATAAAGTCTACGCATTAGAACAGAACTAACAGTGAACTGGTAGTGACATGTTTTCAAGTTACTCACATTTATAGATAGTTGATTCACTGAACTGAAATTCAGAGTGTGGTTTGAAATCTTTTCAACTAAAAGTGGTGGAATGGCTTTTCCTTTTAAAAATTAACTTAGGTAAAATAAAGCTAGTTTCTTTTTTTTTCAATATTGAATCTTGTGATAGGTATGATTTGCAAATTGTGTTCGGGCTCCTATTTCTCTTAAATTAATTCTAAAAACAGAAATAGCAAAAAAATTTTCTCAGCCTGAATTTATTTTTCCATTCCAATATTCTGTAATTTTTAATGTAGCTTTTTACAGATAGTAGACTTACTTTAGACTATAAAATTTATATTTAGTCTACTTTTGGCTAAATGATTGAGGTCACAAGAACTTTTTGCTATTGATCAGAAGTTATCCAAGCCAATAATATGAACCCATTCTGAAAATCTGCACATGGAACTTTCCAAATTTTGGACTTTTTCTTGGGACAAAATGCTAAAAAATGTGATCACTGAAGTCTGATAAAAGCATTTTCTGGTTTTCATATTTTTTTTATCCTCCTGATAAATATGTCATTGATGCCTGTTTAGAAAACTGTGAACTGTGTTCCCACCTGGCATCCTGATATAATAACCAGAATGAAATAAATCCTACATAGAATCCACACTGTGTCTGAATCCAGGCAGGACTCTGCAATCACTCACAGGAAATTGGTGCAGTCTTAACAATTCCAGACCCTGTCCCAGTTTGGAATTAAAATTCTGAATGATAATAGAAACCCAGCTGAAACAAGAACTTGTCTTCATGAACTCTTTCCTAGTTCTCAAGGTTTCTTCTTGCATCATTAGGGAAGAATTAACTATGTTTTGACTGGATGCTGATTGGTTTAGCATATTTATACCTTACATGTGCTATTATATATTTTTTCTTAATTTAAAAAAAAATCTATTTAATTAATAAATTATGGGGGGAAAAGGTTGTATCTCCAGATGTAGTATAGAATTAGACATATTAGATATAACCACATCCAGGTGGGTTTTAATCTATCTTCAGATGGCAGAATATTGTTACAATGTTATATTATAATAATATTAATGCTAATAATAAATATTATAAATAATATTGATTTATAATATGAATAAGAATGTTAATATGAATATTGTTGTATGGTTGTTATTATTATAAGGTTCTGTGTTGTAGAAGGAAGAGCTGTGTGTTTGTGATCTCTTGGCTCCAGGTGTGGATGCCTCAATAGCCCTTTGTTGGCCAGATCTCTGCAGGATTTTTCAATCAATGCTTAGGAACTGATTGTTATTTCAAAATATCACTTGCTCTTTTTCAGTATGATAATGATATAAAGGTGAGTCTTTCTTTTCTTGCTGTCAGCTGGAAATAAAATACATTTCCTTGATTCTAGTAAGTTTGCCTTGCTCTCTTTCTCTTCCTTTCTATGTGTTTTGAATGCTCAGCCATCAGCAAAGTGTAAATTGGAAGTGCAGGCTTGGGTTTAATTTGTAATATATGCCAAGGTGTTCTGTGCAAAGAAAACAGTTGATTTCTTTGCCATGACTTGTTTTTCTGGACAGGAATTTAATTTGAAAAGATGTAAAAGTTCAGCAGAGGAAAGAAAAAGGGTTTAGACAAGAGGGTCCCTGTCATAAGGCTTTCATTTTCTTTCTGTCATTTCTTATGAAAATTTGGAGGCCACTTTGGTAATTATAAAGTTTGAGTTTACATTTGTAATGAAAAGGAAGGTAATTAATAAGATTATTTGACAACTCTTCAATTTTTCCCAGCCTCTATTACATGCAGAGTGTTGATCATCCACATAGTGGTAAAGCCAAGATCAAGCTGTTAGTACAGAACAGCTCAGGTGGTACCCAGTGAAATGCTGCCTTCTGCAAGGACTGTGTAGTGACAGGCAGGATAATGACAGAAAACAGTTCTCCTTTTAGAAAATAGGATAATTTAAGGGGAAAAAACCAATTGTACCAAACACAAACAAAACAAAAGCCTGAAGTTACTATGGTATTGAATATTTGTCAAGCTGTTTATAAGCAGTTCATAGAGAGGTTTCAAAGCTAATGTCAGCCCACTGCAGCATTGACCAGTGAGTCAATATGTGTTTTGTTTAAAAGAATAAGTGATTAGCTTGAATCTTTAGTGTTTCAGATTTTTGTTATTAGTAAGCAGGCAAAAAATTTGTTTTTAGAAAAATCACGTGTTAGCGACAAGAATAATCTGTACTGGAATTTCTTGCTCAACTTAAAATTATCATGACAACTGATCACATTGGTAAAATTTATATGATATAGTGTAACATTTAGTTTTAGGAAGGCTTGAGCATCACAAAATATTTAAAATGAGAGTAATACAGCAACAAACACAAGAAATTTTAGTTACTTGTAATGACACATCAACCAGTGGATTGCCTAAATTTCTTTCAAAAATAGCTCTGGTAATTTGCTTTTCCTGCTTTGAGACAAATACATTTTTTTCCTCACAACACACGAAGGACTGAGAAGCCAAATATCCATTTCTCTGAGGAAAATAAGCAAAGCAACCAAAGAAGAAAAATAAATCTATCTCCAAATATTTTTGCATAGTTCTTGCCAACTTCAAAGTCCTGGAAATACAAAAAAAAATCCATAATAAATCTAGGGTAGTGATTGGAAGTATATTGTGCAGAACAGCATGAGATCTGAGGGTAATTTAAATAAGGTTAATATTGTGGTGGTTAAAACAGCATGTGAAAGTTGTTTGCTGTAGCTTGTGTCCTGTTTTCATTCTCTTTCCATGCCAAGCCAATTCTCCTGATGAACATAGCTGAGAAGTTATTTGTGCCAGTATTCACAATTTTTATAACAGAAACTAAGTGCCAGTTTTTCTTGAATATGAGGAGAAATAATTCATAATGCCTTTGTCAGATTATTGGAATACATACATATGTATTATAGCAGCAAATGTAGTTGCAAAAATTGAAAAATTGTCGTAAGTACCAAGAGACTCATAAATGTCAGGGAGAAAATTCAATTGTCTCCAGCATTCAGATTTGAGAAAACCCACAGCAAATTTGCCATCATGCCTAGAGATCAAAGAGTGTCCTTGTCATTTTTCAGAATTAATCACAGGATCTTGACATACTTCTAAAATAATTCTATACAAAGAGTGAAACTTTGCCAAAATTTTATATTGAAACATTACAAACTTGGATTTAAACTTTAACTGTCATTACAGAGAAGTTGAATAGGATTTAACTGTGTCAGTGGATTGATTGACTGATTGGCTTGACAGTGCATGGCCAGAATTGTGATAACAAAAAGTGTCTGTCACAAAAAGTTAGAAAAGAAAAGAGAGAAGACAAGCTTAGGAGGCTAAGGTAGAATAAATACTGTAGCTGAGATAAATAGAATTCTAGGCCCAGAGGAGTCTTCTAGGTTGATTTGGTGTGGTGTGCTTTTTGGTGTAATCATGAGAGTTGCTCCAGTACAGGGAAGGATATTTTGAAGAAAAATAATATATAAAGAGAACAGCACTGGGGAACAGAGAACATATAAAATGACCTAAAGATAGTCAAGTGAGAGAGAAGAAAAAGAGCAATCAGATGATCTTTGCAAGAGAAAGTTCATTCAAGACCAGAGAAATTTCTTTTTCAGCCATAGTTTTGTAAATTATAAACCTATTGATATACAAATATAATATGTATGTTTCTCTAATACCACAAATAGCAAGCTATGGTATGTCAATGACATGTAATAATTAACATTTTTCTTATCATTAAATTAAAATTTCCCTAAGTATTAAATCCATTTATTTTGAAGCAAGACACAGTCCTGAAAATGGAAGTCTTTTATAGATAGCTTATGATCACAACTAGAGGTAAAACAGTGATTTCTCTATTTACTGGATTATTAGTTGAGCTTTTGTTTCAGCAAAACACATTAATTCACTCTTTACTTGACATTTCAGGTGGTGTTTTGGTGTGTTCTGGTTTATTTTGCTTCTGAGGGACAGAGAGAGAGCAAGGACATCTTTGTTGTCTGTGACCTGGTAAATGAAACGGGCAGAACACAAAACAAATCCATGCTATTTGCATCCTGACTCTGAAGCACTCTGCATTGTTCTTGGTAACATGAATAGCAGATGGAAAAAGATCACACTTATTGTTAGAATTATCACTAGATGTTTCTCATCTTTTGGATTTCACAGCTGTAGCCTTAGTGTTCTCTTTTTCTCTTGTGTTTTTAGGAATAAAAGTGATGCTAACTACAACTCCCATTTCTTTTGGTTCTAAGCCTTGCTTACCTTTACTATGTTACTGATATTTTTCCCCCACAACTATGCAAAGATGTTCACATGCATAATGAAAGGATAATTATAAGCTTCACATAGAATTTTGGTTTCTAAGGCTAAGTATTTTCAGAGCCAGGAGATACTGTGAGTGCTTTATGATTACATTTACCAACAGCGTGACAACATACACTTCAGTGTATTCAAAGGAAAACATAATCAGGTAGCCAAAGGAGGACAATTATCTTTCATACTAATTGGCAAGTTCCTTTTAACCTTTAATTAACTGTGAATTTTCAATAGGTCTGAATACTCTTGTTAGGTTTCTTGCTGGTAGAAGGTCATGGAAATATCTTTTCTCTTGATTGCACAGATGCAGTATAAATAAAATATAGGTGCATATACAATATGTAAGGTCATAATCCTCATCTGCACTTTGAAGTGCATAAAGTATGAAAATCTTACACTGCTGAAAGCACTGGTGCTGCCAGGAGTTTTTCCTCGTAGCTTCAAAAGAAAATTCAAATGGATTTTGCATTCTCAGTTTGTTTCTCTTGGCACATTTTTGATACAATCAGCAGCAGTTACTTGAAAGGCTCAGAGCTGATTAGCATGGAGCCTAATACACTTCTTTAGATGCTGTCCTAGAGAATATTCCCCGCAGAGCAGAGGTTAAGATGCACAGAAGAAACAAAACGTTGTTCTCCTGAGTGCTGAGTTATTCAGCATTCTAGAGACTGCTTCCTTTAAGATGTGCTCCCTTCTGGTGGGTGGTTCATTAGCAAGACCACTAGAAATATGCTCCATTTTCAAGAAGATTACTACCATATTATCTCTGCAACCAGATATTTCACAGGGCACTGTGTTCATATGTATTTGTCATGTAGACTGATGTATTCTAAATAAATACAACAGCTAGGAAATGGTGAATAATATCATAATAAAAATATGAATAGAATGATATAATAATAGAAATAGTGAATAGAATCATAATAGAAAAATGTGTTAGAAAAGAAAAGGTTTGGATCAAAACCCCTTGTGACACATTTTGCAGGGGTACAGGCAGCGGTAACAAGCAAGACCTCAGAGCAGTCCAGTCATATGGGTTACATTGATTTGTTTCTTGATTAAATAGAACAGGTAACAAGGCAATCTGCATTCTGTGTGGGATGAGCAGCTTCTAGTTTCCAGCCTTGGGCAGCTTCCAGCTAAAGGCAGTAGGGAATCTTGGCACTGGCACTGGTTTTTGAGCCCACAGTAACCACCTTGCTTGGGTATTGCTCCTCGTTGTGCTTTTTGCTTTCACACTGTAGTCTCATGATGGAGCTGACTGCATAGGTCTCTGTTTTAGGTAAATACTGCTAGAACTAATTTTTGTGTGCTTTTAAACCTTTTTCCTAGTCAAATGCTACCTCTGAGATGCCTTGTTTGTTGTTTGAAGCATCATTCACATACACATTTTTTGTTATCTTGCACCAAGTTGTTTTCAGTGCCCCATTAGAGCAATCAGGTGGCCAGAGCTTTGCATTAGTGCATTTTCTGATTATTGGAGGCATAAGGAAAAAGAGAATATGTGCTGTCTGTTACCCAAGTTGCTGTTTTTAACAGAATCACCCAGACATTTGGGGCAGGAGAGCTTGTCCAGTGTGAGACATAGCAGAATGCTTTTTTGCAAAAGAAAAATTAGAAGTCAGGATAACCTTGGCTTCCTCTTGTCTTTCTAAACACATACAAAGTCTTACCTCTTCTTACTCTGATCTCAGGTGCTGTATGCATAACCCACCAGAATTAACTGATGAAGCCCTTTCACCTCACTATATATGATAAAAACCTATTTCCATGGAGAAAGAACATTTGTTAGGCAGTACAAGAACTCACTGGCAAACTGGTTCCTAAATTGCTGTTGTGGGAAAATGGGGACTACATTCCTATTACATGCTGAATTTTGTCAATTATGAATATCTGAATTATGTGGCAGTGTTAACAATAATTTTAAGGAATGAAGATTTTTGTAGGATATTTTGGTTTTGCAAAGTATCATCATAGCTCTATAAATTGATGGGTTATAATTAAAAAAAATTCAGGTTATGCCTTATCAGAAATAGAGGAAAAAAATTTAATAAAATAGGATTTTGGCAACATTTGAACTTGCCTTTGTAGTGTGAAAGAAAGACATAGACCTTAGCAAATCTGGTATTACTGACTGTATGTTACTTTTGTTAAATTAACTTGTAATTAACTCAGAAAATCATGTTTATGATAAGTCAGTCTTCTCCTCCTTTTGAACCAAGGCTATTTTTTGGAAAGTATTTAGTGAACTAAGGGAAAAAAGGCTCACAAAAGTCATCTGTGGAATCTGTGTCTCAGACCTGCTAAAATAAAGTGCTGACACCTGATGCTGTTTGTGATCCTCACCATGCCAGCAGCATTCACAAAGGTAGAAGATGTGGAGGAGTCCCAGTAGAGACATATGATGGGATATAAAGAAAAAAGTGATTCTACCAAGAGAAATACAACCTGTTACAAAATTACACAGTGAGTGAATTAGATCTTTTTGCTCATAGGTGAATGAAACACTATGCCTTGCAAATAGCAAATCTTCTCAGCAGTGGATTAGGAAGGAACACTCATTCTCACCAGAACCCTGGGGAGAAGAAAATAAAACATTTTCAGAAATTGCTAAATTTGCTTTCCTGGATTTCATGTGATACGACAGGCCAGATCATTTTGGCTGTTCTCACACTGATGATTGTCTTTCCTTACAAGTAGTTCCACTAAAAATATAACATTATTCACTTAGGCAAAAAGTGTTTTCAAACATCCAGATACACATACAAGCAGGAAGAATTTATCACCACTTCCCAGCATTATTTTACAGTCTTTCCTTTAAAAAGAATGTAAGATGCTTTAGGATTCTGACCACTGAGTGGTAACCAATATGAATCTCTTTGTCAGTAGTAGTACTTGTTTTTCAAACTGACAGCTTTTCAAGAAAAACACAGAGATGGTGAATAAAATGCTTTTGCCATGTCCAAGGCAGTGTTGGGCAGATTGCTGTGGTGGCTCAGTGGAACATCAGGAGCTCTGCATTGGCCTTGGGGGAAAAGGTTTGCCTAACCTTTGTGTGGGTGTGCTAATTGTATTGCTGTGCTGCATTTGAAAGGCTTGAACTATAGCTGGAACACCCAGCACACATTTCCCCAGACATTCAGCAATATAGGACTGTATAGAACAAGTTCATTCACTTCCAATAATAGGAATATCTGCCCCTTATTAATTTCTTGCAAAGAAATAGAGCACACTTCCTTGAGGGACTGATAAGCTGTGTTTCTAATGATAAATACTGTTTGTATAGATCTGAGAACTAAGAATTTTATTTGTAAGCTAAACCAGTGAGATCCTTCTTACATGGCAAAAAATAGATCCATTTTTTTTTACTTTCTTCCCATATTAAAAAATTCAAATGGTAAAAAATTATCATTTTATCTCCAAAGTAGTTGTACTTATGAAATCAAAGAGAAGTCCACAAGCAAAGAGTAATACAGCCTAAAGGAAAGAACTGAATCTAATTTAGCAATTAGACTGACTCCATAACACCTCATTGGGGATAAAAAGAAAAGAAACCCTTAAAATTAAGGACTCATTTTTTAAAATGTTGCTTTACCTTTCCCTTTTGGAGAAGTGATTATACTTATACTGCAGGAAGCATCAAACACTGGGTCAGAAAACACCAGGAGGCTGGGTTTGCTTTTCTTCTAGTCTGTTTTTAAGACTTTGAGAGTTGTGAACTAATCAAGTGATCATTAGAGCTGTTTTCTTTGTATGTCATTCTAAAATAGTGGCTGAGAGTGCTGCAAAATGCAGGTGCAATCTGAAAATTAATGAATTATAAGGATTGGCAGTGATGGTTTGTGAGGTTTACTTGTTATGCCTGTGTTCATCTGCTTTGTTACAGCTTGCTTTCTGTCTCAGAAACATTGCCCCTCATGGTTTCATTTTCAAAGACTCTTCTCAATCAAAGTAGAACTTGCACAATTTTCTTTGGAAGGAGCCCACTTCTCTTATGTAAAAGCAGCAATTGTCCTGAAGGAAAAGATAACTTAAAGAGGCTAATTGCTAGATGGCAAACACTTTTATTTTAGCAAGGTACATTTTCTTCTTCACAGGTATTTCTTATACAGGGAGGTAAAACTAGATCACTTTTGGAGGAGACTGTTACTGTATATTTTGCAGGTTATGAAGTTCTGCTAAATTTTCCCTAAGCTCAAACATAGACAGAAAAGTCACCAGCATTGGCAAATTGCTTTTCTTTTCCTTCACAAGCACTGAGAACTTGGAGAAATAGACATGACTCATTCTCCTGCTTTCATTGCAGGATTTTGTCTTTTACCTATGAAGGGGAAAAAAAAATGTGTTTACAAATTGAAGCTTTGGTACAAATAGTCAGGGAAATGAATTAAATGTGTTTTAAAGCAGACACCTACTGTAGCCAGTGATGCTGATTATTCAAAGCAAAATAGAAGCATCTTAGATCAAACAGGTGAATAAATCTGAGAATATGAGAGCAGAGAACTTCCTGACTGTCTTCCACACCTGTTTGCTGTAATTTTGTGCTCATCTGCATCATAAGTGGCTTGCTGCTTTGGGGTTTGTTTTTGTTTGTTTGTTTTGTTGAGGTTTTTTTTGTTTGTTTTTTTTTTCTTTTTTCCCCCAGAGTAAGAAATATTAGGACACTGTACAGTGTTGTTTTCAAACAATATTTTCTGATGTTTTCAGAATTTCAAGGTTGTGTCTTTTTATAACTTTACCTGGGCCTCCATGTGCATCCTCTTGCTAGGAATTCCTGATGGAAGTTAAACATGATTTAATTTATATTCTCACAGGGTTACCTGTCACAGGTGATAGTTATAAATGTTATTTGTCAGCAGATCACAGGAACTGGATAACAGTGTTGAACAGTTAAAGCTGGTCAGACACAGTTTACTTTGGTCCCATTTTCCATTTATAGCTGTAGGAAATCTCCCAACAAAGGCCAGTGATGACAGAATATTATAAAAGTTTAGAATATTTGTTTGCATAAAGACCAAAATCAAAGATACTTTGGATGCTATGAGCTTCTCAAGAGTTTCCTTTTCATGTTTCATTTCCTCCTATCTACAGACAATTTTGAATTTTGAACAAGGACACCTTTTACTTGCAATGCTTTCTCACTGTCATTAGACAGTACAAAAAGCTCTCAGGTGGTTTGATGAACTTAGCTACACTTTTCAAGGTGTTATTAATATATTTTGCTATATCTTGTTGACCAAATGGTGTTTATCTGAGTGCTTTGAATCATTTTTTCCCCTCCCACCATCAATTAAGATTTTAATTGCTTTGGTGCCAGAATTGCCTGTGTCTATATGTTTGTATAATGCCTGTACATTAGAGGAAAGGCCATTATATATTATCTAGCCATTTCTCAGCCTCAGCTGACTTGCCAGGAGAGTGAAAATCTCTAAGCATTTTCTCTTAAACAAGTACTTGCAAACATCATACATTCAAAAAGTTTAAAGCAGGGTAAGGTATGGCAGAAATGTTAGGGTGTTTATGCCATCATTCTTCTCTAATTGTGAATTAGAAACAATTTTGTTGGGAAGAATAAGCTTCCAAAACCTTATAAATGAAAAAACCTTCAGTTGGGTTGCCAAAAAAAAAAAAAAATCTTTCAGCTGTATAGAATTTTACAAAGAAATTAAAAGAAAATCCAGAGACAGGAGACCACACTGCTGCAGTCTTAGAACGTGTAACAGTGCTGGCGCCAGACTTCCCTCCCTCCAGTGCCAAACTGGCTCTGGCTGTAATCCTCCCCTTTCCTAGCATTGCACTCAGCAGTCAGAAAAACCTGGAATGAGTGGAAAGTGTTGATTTATCTCTGGGGAAACCCAGTGCCAACATTTAAAAAGAGGATAAGGAGGATGAAATTATATGGGAAAACAGAAGAAGAAAAAGGAAAGTGGGATAGAAAAGAGACAGAAAGGAGAAAAATGGGATAAAAACAGATGCAAAGGAGTGAAAAATCATTTGAAAATGAAATAACAAAAAATACTATTTATCATGGAAATAATAAAATTAAAGGTTTACCATCATTTCTACTGTGCATAAAATCGCATCTTGTTTCAGAGTCATTTTCCATCCTGAGTACTCTAATAGAAAGCAAAGATTCCCTTGCCAGAACTTCCCCATCAAGTTACACCCTAGGTGACCCAAGCAAAACACTTGGCTTTTTTGTGAAACATCTGTTAGAATGATGTTTTACCAGGTATCAGACACAGTTTAAAGAGTCAAGAAGAAAGAGTAAAATAAAAACAAGACACACACAAACAAAACAAAAATCAGAACAAAAGTACCCTTGAATAAAAAAATAGAGGTTGCTGCTATCTAAATATGATCACCCAAAGCAAATGGAATTACAAGAGCAGTCATGTTGGGTGACAGTGATTGATTGTCCAAGGGCATGTGCTTAGCACAGCAAATTGCTCCCAAGACAGGACAGACATAAACAGAATTTGTCCTGGGGTGCCATGTTATTGTTTAGTGGGACAGGAGAAAACCTTCTGAAAGAACATCTCATTCTAATCCGTATCTCAGCACTTGCAGGTACGGCCAAGTACAAGTTCCCAAAAATAATTTGGAATATATATTGTTATTTTGCTGGGTAATAAATTCACTTATCAATCTTTTTTCCTTCCTGAGTGGTCAAAGCTTGTTTCTGAAAAAAAAAAGAAATATATCTATAATTTACCAAAATAAATGTAGGGGAAATATATTTCCTGAGTTTCTCAAAAAGAGTGATGCATTGAAAAACCATATTTTATGTTCTGCAATAATCAGATTTCCTGATGCAGGGTATTTTTTTACTCTTCATTCATAATAACTCAGAATTCAACCATCTCCCTACTAGCGAAAGAGTGGCAGCCCCCACTATGTATTTTTTTAACACCCCCACTATCTGTGGGGGAAACTGGGCAATGTTTTTGAACAAATACTGAACAAACTTATAGACAAAAATGAATGAACATGTTGAGATATATATATATATATATATATATATATACACACACATATAATTATTACTAACAAAAGATTTATTGGCAATTTCAGCATTTTGCTAAAAGACATAAAGATTACTCCAGAAAATGCTAAAAGAAGTATTTTCTGCTTCAAATTGGTAAATTTTTTCTGAAATGGAAGATTAAAAAAAAAAAAGAAAGAACATAGATTTCCTGAGGGGAACAAAAAGCTATTTTAATAAAAATCAGTTTTCTGTGCAGATAGAGAGGATTTGGATCTGATTTTAAAAATCCAATTAAGAAATCAGTGGGAAATCATGTGTTCACTGCCCTGTCCCTTGCAGAATCCTCCCCTGACTTTGAATAATGCTGTGGGTACCTACCCAAGCATTTGTCATTTAAACTGATTTGGTGATTTGCTGTTACTTCTTTTGGAAGGAAAGCTCCCAGAAAAGCTTCACAAGGATGATCTAGGGAAGAAATACAGCAGAGGTGTGTTGTGTGTGTAGCTCTGGAAGTGTTCAAATTCAGCAGCAGCCTGGGCTGAAAATGATTACACCTCTGCTGGGACTGGGAGCTGCATGGTAGAAAACGTTGGTTTAATTTATAGAATTAATAAGCACGTGCATAAGTACAATTTACAAGTGATAAAATGGTTCCTTCTGTAGTAGAAAGGGGAAAACCTATATTGAATATGTTACTGCAAATTAATCAAGACAATTTTTTAATAAGTACAAATAAGATAGGTGCAAAAATGACAGGAAGCATTTTAAAATCAGAAGGTTCTCAGGTACATGATAATTGCATTTTCTTGTAAAATAGGAAGATACCACAACTGTCTTTCCTCTTTAATTTCATTTTTTCATTCCTTGTGGGGAAAATTCGTACAATTTACAGAAATAATAGGACTGTCTCTCAATGAAAATTCTGATTTGTTGCAAAGTAATGCAAGGTCAGGAATAGAAATTATTGCAAAAGGAGAGGGTAAATTGTTTTGAATAGCATTTTTTTGCAGGGAAATCTGGTTTCTTAATTAAGACTATACATTTTTATCTCAAGAAGATCACACAGTGTCATCTGCTGTGGTGTCTGTTAGATTATACATGGCATAGTTCTTACTGCTCCACTGCATTCCCTTTACTTTCATGAAATTTCTGTTCAAGAATCGCTGCACTATGATATTTTGAAATCAAAGTTTTAATTCTTGGCAGGTGGCTGTTATTAGAAAAGAGGAGGAGGGAAGGGACAGGGGAAAAACCCCTTCTTGTAGTTGGAGTTTTTCTGCAAGTGTTCCATTTGCCGAGGGAAGCCGTTCCAGGTGATTGCAGTAGTTCACTGTGGGCAGGACATTTGTACCGTTCCTGTCGCTCCCTGCACGCAGATGACAACTGCTGCCAGCTGTACTGCTCTGCCTGCTGCAGCTTCAGGGACTTCTGTCATTTCCAGCCATTCAAATTGGTCCAAACCACTGAACTTATTCCCATCTCCAGCATTTGTAGAGCCAGACCAATTTGCCTCTATCACAACAGAGTTGCCGAAGGCTTTGTGAATTACAGGCTGTTTCTCATGTTTATTGATGGACTGATATTTGGGAAAGGACCAAAATAATAATAGTGAAAAAAGTACAGTTCATTTCCATTGGAATTGATTTCTTTCTTTCATGCCTTTTACCATCCAATTTTCCTTTTTCATTTTTGGGGGGATGGTAGGAGGATGAGGGGACGTGCGGTGCTCATTTTCTAAATGTGAGACCTCTGGGAGAAGGAACTGAAGTAATTGAATGGGATTAGACAAGGCAGCAGAACAAAGTCTCGTTCCATGAGGTTTTTCCAGCATTGAGTAGATGAATAGTAATTATTTAAGGATTAGTGCAAGTCTAAGATGTGGTCCACTCTGAATACTCTTCACCATATATAAATAAAAGCAAGATGTAATATGTGCTATTTAAGCTTCTTTTTATCTGTAATAGATTTCTTTTAAGTCAGCAAGAACTTGAAAAAATCCTGTATGGTGAGTAAGCACTCTTACTGTTTTTCAATAAAGAATTAAACCCTATAAGCTTTAACTCTAAAGAGATTCTAAAGAGAGCTTAATTAAAGATACTTACTCTTGCTTTAAATTATGTCTGCTCTCATTCTGGTGGCTATTGGTTGTGGGGTTTTTTGAAGTACATCAGTGAAGTGGAGGGAATATTTTAAAGCCACAGTTTGGGTTTTTTATGGCTTCTGGTATCCCTTTTTATTTAGTTTCTTAGGTCTTATAGATTCACAATTCTACTCATTTTTGGCCATATCTTAAAAAGTGACTTGCAAAGCTAATATTAAGATAGATTTGAACCCCATTTTTGTAAATTTTCTATATCCTTAGTGTTAAATAAGGACATTACCCTATAGTCTTGACAGACCTTTTAAAAGAAGCCGGGTTTTTCATTTCAAGTTTTATCTCCCAGTGCATTGTAAAGATGACTTTGGATGCATTATCTGAGAGTACCACACATATCAGAAGAATTATGCTTTACAACTGCTGTAGTTCCTGGGTGGTTTTTCTGGAGAACCATGAAATAGCGTAGCAGGAGATGAATAAAGATGAGGTCATGGCTGTGATTCCTTGTTCCTACTTCATTTTAGGAAATATTGCAAATAGTTTTCTATATTCAAGATTGGATTGCTTTAATTCCCAAAAGACCTCTGCTCCTGGTATTTTTTCCACATCCTTCATTTAATACATCTTTTGTTGTGGTTTCAGTTTCCCCCCTTTCTCTATATCATGAGATAAAAAAAAATAAAGAGTGGATCAACCACCAGTTGACCACATTGTGGATTCACTGAGAATAACAGGAATTTATGGCTTAAGCAGAAGCAAAACATTTGTCTTCCTGAAAATTTATTCAGCCCCTGCTCTTGGGAAATTCCACTGTTCTAACCTTTATATATCCTGTCATTTGGGCAATTTCAGGTGCTAGATCTAGATGCTGAAGAAGACTATTCTTTATTTATTCCTTCTTTTTTTATTTTTTCCTTTTTTAACCTCCTTTAAGGGCTATTTTGTTGGATTTGCTTCATTTTGAGCCAGGTAATCTCCACAGCTCTTTCTATTGTTTGTAATTGCTCTGTAGGATTTATTTATTAAGAATTGTGAGTTTTTTGAGAATGTGTTCCTATAGAGTCTGAGGTTCTGTGAATACCTGATTTTATGGACCCCAGAGGATTACAGTCAGGGGATAAACATTTGGGCCATGATTGATGGACAGGAGGCAAAATCAAGATTAGAGGGCTTGGAGACAAAACCAGAGACCAAGATACAGGAAGAGGAGATTCAGTTGCTCAGACAAGATGTAAAGATTTAAAAGAAGACCTCTTACTATGAAGAAATTACAGTGTTCCTTCCTAGAAAGAATAAAATTTGAGCAGCCTATGAAAACCAACTGCACTAATAGAGTGGGATGAAGAAGAGGATAACCTTCCTACAAAGAACTGAGACAGGGCACTAGGCCAGCTTCTCACACTTCAGGGTGGATGCTAAATCCAAGGTCTCTTGAGCTTTCAGTAAGCTGTATGGAACATCTGTGCTTGTTGATAGACTGATAAGCCAAATGAGATTTGACTTCTGCTAGGGGAAAAAAAATAAACAACATACACAACTAAAGAAATGACACAGACACAGAGAAATGTCAGTGGTATGATTTGGGTTTTATCTCTGTGCATACTTCTCAGCCAGCAAAAGAAGTGCAATCACTGGGAGCTCAAAGGAGGCAAGATTTGCTGCTGTTGTGACACTGAGAAAGGGCATTTCCTTGGGCTCAAGGTGGGGTCACTGCCTGTCCTGGCAGAAGAACAGGCCCAATATGTTGCATTAGCAGCATGAAAAATGCTGTTACGACATTAGAGTCTTTCATTCGTGATCTCTTCGTGCCACTTGTGATGAGCGAAGGTCTAAGGCACAAAATATTTCTGCCAACTTGTCTTTGATCAAGAGATGTTTCTGCTGTCTGTATGTATCAGACTTTTGCTATAATTGGCCTCACCAATTTTGTTCACACTTCAGCCGTGAGGAATATGTAGCTCACCAGTAACAGGCTGTCTTGTGTTGATAACAAGCTTTTTTAATAAATCACTCAACCTTCCTATAATAATAAGACTTTCTGCTGTGTTTTCTTCTCAAAAGTAAAGAGAAAAAATAATTCTGCCACCTGGATTGTTGTTTTCTTGTCTGTCTCATTTTCATTCTTTTGTTGCATGACATGGTGCCACATAACAATAAGCTAGAAAGGAAATCTGCTGGTTTTCTTTATTTTGCTTTTTTCATGGCACACTACTTTTGTTCCAAGTCACAAAACCAAAGATATACTCAACTGGAGGACATGAGAAGAGAGATGAGGGTGTGCAGATAAGACCAGAAAAGCAAACAAAACAATTCTAGGCAAAACCCAGAGGAACAAACTGTTTCAATGTTCAACTTGCAGCTTTTTCACTTATAGTAAGTCATGATCTGTTGAAAATGTTCCACTTTTAACTTCTTATTTATTAACTAAGATTTAAATTTTAGGATTTAAAACAATCACAAGGGGTCAGTTAAGGAAGATGTAAGAATATTCATGTGAGTTTTCATTCAATTCAGTGGGCCTTGGATAAAACCCTGAGACACTGGATTATCTAATGAGCCTTCTTCAAAGACTAACAAGCTGTGACATCATGCTTCCATAATGTAGGTGGCTGCTATCTCCTGTCCTAACATTTAATTTTCACAGAAAATAAGGCTGAGAGGTTCCTGAAGACCAAAGACATTATCATATCCTCTATAGATAATAAGGATTGGGTTGAAAAGTGCTATGGAATAGAAGATACCTGAGTATGCAGAACAGGACAAGGTGCTCTGCATGGGAAAAAGAAGGGAAGCCTGCAGAAACCAACTGCATTCCTGAGTGGGGCGGAAAAGAAGATGGACTTGCTACAGGGAACTGAAAAGTTAGGCCAGCTTCTCACACTTGTCATTAACCAGCACAGACTTGAAATATAATCCCTTTTATTATCAACTTTCTGAATTTTCCTTCATGATGATGCTCCTGATTATCATGCCCTCAGCCAGGAAGAGGCCTTGGTTATTTTGCTGAAAAGTTGAACCTGTGTTGTATGCACAGTTCCACTCTGCACTGGCTGTGTGCCCAGCCTTCTGCAGTCAGAAATGTGTCTCTGTGGTCTCAACTCTGTTTTTTAACTAAAATTGAAATGTTTTGTTGGAAGAAAATATGTACAAAAGTTGTATCACATAAGCACCAGAGCATCCAGAGGAGGAAAATTTTGAAGGCTGCTACATCTGGCGTTATCTTGAAGCTAAGAACCATATTTTCAAAGACAGGTAGTCACTGGGATTTGAACATCTTACAGAGACATAAATCCAGAAAGAGAGGCTTTAAAAAAATCCCCCTAGGCATTATTGGCCTGCTTAAAGAGCACTGAAAGTCAAGCTTTAGAAAATATGGGCTGTGGATACATTCTAAATCTTTCTCTTCTCCTTTCAAATTACTTTTCCCATATCTTAGTAGATCTAGAATTACACAAAGTATGTGACTACTACAATCTTAGACATAATGCTGAACACATTTCTTTATCTGTTGAATTTTAGTACTGGCCAGAAATAGAGTCAAATTTCTTCTTTTCCTGCACACAGTGTCTAACAAGTCCTGCCACAGCAGCACCTTTCCATCACTCAGCAGGTGTGCACCACACCTTCTTCCAAGAGCTGCTCTTGCTTTCCCTCCTCTGTCTGCACCATTCCCAATTAAAATGTTCATCCCTTCCCTAATCAAGATTATGATCAACTTCCTTTCCTCATTTTAAAACGGATGTGAAAGCTTTCTTACAAATCATGTTATCTCAAGTGCAAATAGTCATTTCTCCTTGTCTCACAGAAAAGTTCATGCTCTGAATCTCTATAGAGGAACATGACAACATGAGTGCAAATCCTGCTGCTGAGGCTGCCTCTGAAGGGAATTTTTTATTTCTATGGGGCTGCCTTCTATAGGGTAAAGCCATCACAGGTCAGAGGGTGTTATGATGGATCCAGCTCCAAAATACATGAGGCAAGTTTGCAAATTTTGCATTATCTCCAATCTCTGCTCTTCTGCACGGAGTAACCTTAAATACACTGAATTTCATATTCAAATGGTTGAAAGAACACTTATTCTTTATTATTATTTTATTCAGCACACTTGCAAAAACGTACAAATATCCAATAACCTTTGGAAGATGTGATCTGTGTCTGTGAGTGAGATAACTGAATAGTAACAATTTTTAAATAGAAAACCTATAATTTAGCCCACCTGACATCAAATCATAGCAGACTGTTGCTCTTTAAGGAATATGCTACATCAGTAACAGCATTACTGGATGATAGGAAAAAGACTGTAATATTTAGTTAGGTTGCAACAACAAAGCACATTTGGGAATCATTTACTGGAGCTCAAAGAAGATGGATAAAAATCAATATTGCATGTTGCCTACATAGCTATTTCATTCTCCAATTGCCAACAAGCAATAAATTGGTGCTAGAATTAGAATTCTGACATATCATTAATCAGAGGAGTAAATATGAAACAGCTTGATGAACCTTGGTATAAGAAACACAATTTCAAATAAAAAGTCATCCCACATGTGTCATTCCTTGCTAGGGCTTTATATAATTCAGCAAATTGTATCATAAATTTTGGCAAAAGGGACACTGGAGCTGTCAACTTAATTTTTTTAAAGGGAAAAGCTCAAAAGACAATATTAGTTCCGTGTCACACAGAGTAATCCAGCCTTTTCTACTCTCTTATGGATTTAAATATTGTTTTCAGTAATGAGGGTGCAATCCTAGGAGGGTTGGTATGCACCTAATTTGGTACTTTAAAGTTACAGTATTTTACATCTGTTTTGATCCATGTTGCTTTCTCCTTTGAATCCCCACAGCCATTCTTTGCCCAGACAGCTTTAGTCAGTGTATTAATGAACTTATATCAGTAATGAATTTGTTCCACTGAAGACAAACAGGAATTTTGCTCTCAATTTCCCCAGAGACAAGGTTGGACTCATTTGTTGATGGCAGTCACACCTCAGCACAGGCATCTTTGGAGTTTGTGCCAACATTCCAGTAGGCCCTTTTAAAAAGAAGAAGAAAAAAATCAATGTCTTGGCCAGCAGAATTTTAGTTTTTTTCATTAGCATTTGGGTTGTATCCATGTTCAGCCCTCTTCTTGTCTCTTAGGATTTGCACTTCTCTATTATGAGTAATGAACAGCACCTTTAATTCCACAGCCTGGTACTGAATGAGAAATGCTGCTACACACCAGGTGCTGTGGTACTGCAGAACTTCTGGACAAGGGCATAGCCCATGTCAAGAACCGGGGCCACTTTTGAGGTGTCCTTTCACTTTGCTCTTGCTGTAGATCAAGATTTATAGGTTTAACAACAGAAGCTGCAGTTGAAAATGACAGTGGAAAATTCTTTCATCTCCTCTGCTACTGGAAGAAAACCCCACCTTTCCTGTTCCTTTCCCAGACACCACAGATTCCCACTCCACATCTAGAGTGACCCTGCTCTGCTGCCATGTTCTGGGAGGAAAAGGGGGCAGAGCAGCAGCTGGGGGCAGGAAATGAGGAGTGCAGCCCAAATCCCACTGCTGCTTTTCCTCCTGCTGCAGTGGGAGCTGCTCAGGCAGCTCTGCTGGGTGCAGGAGGGGCCAGGACAGACGTGGGGGCTTAGCAGGGCAAACACTGGGACAGGAAGGAAGTTTGCAGGGCAAGAGGGTGGTACTGTTGGTGTTGTGATAACACAGCATCAACATTTTCACATTTCTTGTTTGCTGCACCTGCAGCGTGTTTTGGACATGTAGATTTGCCATGTAGCTCCTGCAGCAGTTTAATCATCCAACATTACGTGCTCCCTGCTTGAAACACAGGATGGTTTTTTTGCGTCCATAGCCTACAGGAGGTGAAGAAATGGAAAAGATTGTGGCTGGTTTAAACTTCCTGTGTGCAGACTGTCCAGCCAGCAGCGTGTGCTGTCCACAGCCAGTAACCTTTCTCTTAGTGGGGCTCTGGTTTTTTTCAGGGGAAGAAAAGTCCTGGTAGTTTGTTTTTAATTGAGAAACAAACCAAAGCCAACACCATCATACTAGGGAAAATTAGAAATGCAAAAAAATAGACAGACCAATAAAATATGTTAGCAGTCATTTGTGAATCTTTCAGCCTAGGAAAAGAAATTCTCACTGAGACATTGTCATTAGTTACTTGGATCTACTACACCTTTATGTTAAGTAAAGTTGGTTTTTGGTTTTTTTCTGCAAGTGATATGTGAAGGAAAAAGTATAGATGGTATCAAGATGAAGTTGACATAATTTTCCCCTACATTTCTGCCATGGTGGGGCTGGTATTGGAGGGGATGGATGCTGCTCTGTGCTGTGGGGATGTGTCCCTTGTCAGGCTTAGCTGGAGTTTTCAGTCCCTCACAGTGCTCTAATTGTGTCTCTCTTCTGGGGTGCCTTTAAGCCCAGCTATTTGTGTGTGAGCATTAACTCTGCCACAGAGCAGTGTTTCAATCCTTGTGTGGTTTTGAAATAATCCTATAATCCCTTTACATTTAAAGTTGTTACATAATGTGGATGAAGTAAAAACATGATATGGACCTTTGTCCTGTGCCACTGACACACTGAGCCCTTCAACATCACAATGCTTCACTGGAAAACCAAGGCATTAAATAGGCAAAAAGATGCATGATTTTAAAATAAATCCTTGTAATTACCTGCGTTCCAGGAAACAGATATACCCCAAATCCTCATATTTGGTCTAACCAAGCAAAATGTTCCTTGGTGTTTGTCTCAAAGCAGGACAGAGAACAGGCTGGGCAAACTACTACAGATAAAATAAACAAATTCTGGGCTGCCTGAATGCTCACTTTAAGTCTGGGTCACTCTGAGTTGTTATATATGTGTGGTCCAGAATAATCTGCTCCTATGTTATGGTATATAAGTATTGCTTGTGAAGTGTTTTTTTCAGTAGTAGACAAATAGTGCCATAAAGTTGTGTCAGAATTAACCTTTCAGCTGAAGTAGCCTCTTCTCTTATTTTTCATATTTCACAAACTATGTATGTGCTCACAGACACTTCCAAGGCTGAAAGAAGAAGTGAGAACCAATGAATGCTGTGAATCTTCTCAGTGTAACAGTTTCCAAAACACCTGCATTAATAAGGGTTGAATGGATCTAGTGTGAAAATGGCTGGACTGCTCAGTCTTTCCAGTTTGTGTGCATAATACAGAAATTTGGGGAGAAAAAAAATAAAATGCCATATCTCTTGAATTTCTAGTCCTGAGTAAATATTTTCTATTGACAAAAAGTCAAAGTATCAACAGATTCTGAAAAGTAGAGCACATTAACTGTGCAAAGAGCAGGGTTGTCTGTTTGAGGAAGAACACCAGGTTTTCACCAGCATTTCTTTCCCACTTATGAGAGATACTGTTAAGCCTCTAATACATGAGTCAAAAATCTAATCAAATAAATCAAAAGTGTGGGATCAACTTTACCTATCTCTCAAAAATCCTAAGATGCTGCATCTTAAACAGTTGTGTTTATAGGACTGTCTGCTCTTCTAACTGCCAAATAAATAAGGCAACTTCTATGCAAAAACTGTTTCACTGGCTTATCAATGACTTCAGTTTGGGCTAATTTGCGCAACTGAGAAACAAGCTGAATAAATCTTTTTGGATATTTTTCATGCATTCATTGTTAGCATGGTTCAGCTGCTTCCAGATTCTGAAATTGCCCATTGAAAGATATTTTATGTTGCTTGGTGATCAGAGAATTTCCACAAGCAGAAATGTGAGAGTTTGACAATATATCTTTTCCCAGTTTGCAAAATAGGCTTTTTTTCTTTTTAATAGCTTTTAAATAAAGTCTGCCAAAAGAGTATGTAAGTCCACTGGATTCCAAAAATAGCTGTGTGAATTGCTGAGATTCAGTAGCAGAGAACTGGAGGTTCTTAGACCTTGAAGGGCTGTATTTCACCATCAGGTTTGAGGGGAGTAGATATATTTTTCTTTAACAGGAACAGAAGAGTCAATTTTCACAATAAGTAATTATTGGTGAAATGCATACAGATAAATCCATGCTGCAGGAATCTCTTTCAAACAAGGCACATGTGAAAAGCTGCTGTCTAAACATAAAAATCAGACTACTCTTGACTCTATAACAAAATCCATCTTTGATTTTGGAATTTGTTCTGATTAAATTTAAATGGCATCTCAGCTTTGATTTGTTCTGTTGGCTCTGTATGGACAGAGCATTTACCAGAGAGTCCTCACCCTTCCTCTATGAAACTCAGCTTTGGACTGAGGGAAATATCGACTTCATTTACTTTTAATAAGAAATAAAAGAACAACAAGTACATTATTGCTTAAGCTGAGAAATAGAGTAAGCAACTAGAATCATAAAATAATTTAGGTTGGAAGTGGTCTCAGTAGTTCATCTCATCCAAACCTTACTCCAAACCACCAAGATCAACAAAGCTTTGCTTGGGTGCTGCTATGGGAGGGGACTTGATTTAAATCTTTTATTCTCACACACACATGTTGAGAGATGTTAAGGGCTCATGCTGAATTTTTAACTATGGGTCAGAAAAATAAATATTTTACTTGAGCCATTTATTACTTTATATATCTAGTTGCAATGAATAAAATAAAATAATTTGGAAGAATAAAAATCAATTCCAGGCATATTCAAAATGCAAGTAACCTTTGTCAAATATAGTATATGCTGGGGGTTTTTCCCCTTGTCCACTGGCTTCTCCAATGTGTTTTGCTTTTAAGATATTGGAGGATTAATCCAGCATATCTCTCTAGGTTTGCCCTCTGTGATCTCATAGGATAAACTTAGAATTAATTCCTCATACCCTTTCTGATAGAAGAGATAAGCCTTTAGGTAAAATGTTATTTCAGTTGCTGTCTTATCCGGATGTTTGAGCTGCCAGTTAAATTGTAAATTAAAGGCTCAAAACTCTGGATTATGGACTCCAGCTTCATTATTAATGAAAAATAAATGCCCTTTTCACAGTTTGTCGTTTTTCTATCTTCCAACAAACTCTCAGAAAATATGGTGAATCTTTTCTACTCTCCTATTTAAACAAAACAAACATAGTGATACAATTCTCCCTTTGGAAGTCGCAGCTTCTACAGTAAATAATTGATTTGTGCCTATTTTGTCCACTTAAATGACCAGCCTGTGGAAATGTGACGTTACTTCTGTAAGGCACTTCTTGCTTTGGAATAAAGAAAATCAGAATCAGATTTCCCTCATTATACCTCCCTCTGCAAAGTTTGTGTCCCAAATTTTAATGTGATAAACCCCTTTCCATTGGCATTAACCTCTGAATGCAGCCTGTCAGTTTTGCCACTTCCATTGACTCATTTTTCCACTCACACAGTGCAGATTTTTCTCAGTCATCACTTCATACTTTTACATTAAGTCAATTGAATGATTAAATAACAATTCACAATTCAATGTCAAAAGTATCTATTTTATTGGGTGTCCCTACAAGTACAGCCATTCTTCATACAGTGCTACATATACTTGCAGTTCTTATTTATGTGAAATCTTTTGTGCAATTACATTTTAGATTGTAAGATAAAAGTGTCATAAGAAAATGTAAGATCTGTGGGGTGTTGATTGGTTCAGATATAAGTTCTGACTCTTTTTGTGGTGTTATTGTTTCTGATCAGAGCATATGCAAGAGAAACAGTTTATAGATATGAAAATATAAGTATTGACACAAAAAACAAACAAACAAAAAAACAACAAAAAACCAGGAAAAACAGGATAATATTTATCAACTTGATAGATTTTCTGTT
Organism: Arremon aurantiirostris; assembly: GCA_035583995.1. Classification (NCBI taxonomy): domain Eukaryota; kingdom Metazoa; phylum Chordata; class Aves; order Passeriformes; family Passerellidae; genus Arremon; species Arremon aurantiirostris. The sequence goes on along the minus strand of JAXCLO010000037.1, from coordinate 5,360,530 downwards.
CAGGACAAGCAGGATGGGTAGGCAGACCAATTCAGTAGGGTTAGGAAGTGACCAGCCAAGAAAATGGGAATTTTAACAAGTCAGTGCTATGTGTGTTTCTTCTTATTTTATCTCTTTACAAATGCTCAGTTCTTCAAACCCTGTTCCAGCTGCTCTTTAAAGGCAGTGTTCCCCTGAGGCAGAATCCACACTGGCCCTCTCTGCTGGGCCAAGGCTGTCTCCCCTCAGTTCACTCCACTGGACTGTTCTGTCAGCTGGCAGCCTCAGAAATCAGCTCTGCTGCAATGCTGCTTAGATCCTGGGGTACATCCCACATGTATTTGCATTTTTTACATCCTTGTATGTTAACTGACTCTGCAAATGGTGTTGTCGCTCTCTGCTTGCAGATGGGAGCTGGATTCACTTCCAGGTTGGGGCAGGGCTTAGTGAAGTGCTTTAGGACACTTTGGAATCCAAAGCATTATCAGTATGTACATTATTAATGTCAGCATAAGTTCTTTATAATAGAGTATAGGACATATTGATGGATGTAACATGAACTGCATTATTAGTAAAGAGCTGTGAAAAGATTATGGCAGGATAAAACCCAAAAGAAAATGGCCCTCATCTCCTGGACATGCCCTCTTACAAAGTTTCTCTGGTTCCTGTTACACAGCGCAGAAGCACCTAGAGCCAAGGGAACTGTGGTGAGGAAGACTGAAGATCCTTTATTCATTGTACAGGGCAAAAAGAGACAGAGGTGTTGCTTTCTGTGTACAGAAAATGGGTATGCTGAAAGCAATTGCAGAAATGAATCTTGAAAATGAGGCTGTTTTGAGAAACAGTCAGAGTAAACAAAAAAAATGAGGAGTACTTTAAAAGTTTATCTTTGCTGGAAAGTAGTAAAAGTAGTAATAGTTCCTCTGTGGTCCTATAGGAGACCTATTTTCTATTCTCAACTATTGCAGGTTCAGTGTGTCTATTAATTATCCTCTGTGCTCCATTTTAAAGGCTATGAAAAACATTTATCTACCTTCCTAAAACTCCAAAGCATGCTGTGGTCTTTTAAACATCGCTTCTTTGGAGTGTTTTCATCTTCAACGTTAAAAATAACCAGTAGTATATGTTACAGCCATGTAAACAGAAAGATAAATTATTCTCTTGGTTAAGCCACAAATGTATGGGAGCCAAAGGTATTCTGTGATCATCTGGGCACAACTCCAGCCCTTCAGTGCTTGCTGCCAGGGTGGGTGCCCTCAGGCACTCCTACACACTCCAGCCCTCAGGTTTTGTCCCTCCCAGGTTTCTCTCTTTGCCTCAGCTTTAATAAAGACTATCTCCAGCTGTCAAGTTATCCATGAAACTGAGCTGCATGAGATTTGCAAACTTTTCGGGTTCTTTTGATTTGTGTTGATCCATAATTCCTTCTTCTGGCATCTGCTTAAATCACAGCTGCGGTAGGACACCACATTCACCACTTGCCTACTAATCCTTCCTTAGATTTTATGCTCTCTATATCTTTGCATTAAGTGCAGATGCATGGATTCAAGGAGGAAAATTTCACTTTTATTGTGGCCTCATACCTCCAGATAATCAGCCACTCTGATGTAATCCACCTTTTTGACTATTACAAAACAGCATAAAATGATCCTGAGAGAGGACTTCCTTTTTCCATAGGTTAAGGTCATATGGTGTCCCATATATTCATCTCTCTGGAAGAGACCTGAGCAAGAAACTGTGAAATCCCAGATGTCATGCGCTCACC